>NW_019281714.1:0-37425 GCF_000648695.1 Onthophagus taurus | reverse complement strand
TTTTTGATCAATATCGCAAGATGCAATTTATTTCTCTCCTAATATTAATATTTTCCTCTTTTCATGTCAACGAAAGATGTCGTCTTGTTTTTTTTAAAAGGTCGTGGCATGTGTAGTGGGGTTTTCTGGCCAACCAACATTCACGGAATTTTTGTCGTTCGTTTAGGAAGGGAACTTTTGTCGTGTCTGCGGAAAAAGTTAGTGGATCCATTTTGCCGATAAAGATTGCCCGAACGAAGGAACCCGGAGGGAAAATTTGAATGGAACGTCCTTGCACGCTCCTTTGCGGTATTGGAATTTTCAATATTGACATGTTTTTAACCCATCAACGAAGTGAACGATTTGACGTCAACGTCTTCCTTTTTTTCTCCAAAAATATTAGATACATTTATTTAAAAGAAAGTTAAGTATTCGTTGTAATCCCATAATAGTTATTTATATTACAAGTAGGATAGAAACATAATTACTGTACGAGTGTGGAGAATTATCACACACGAGTACTGTAATTATGCTCTAGCCCACGTGTGATATACAGCATTTTATCTACTCTGATTGGGCTAAAAATGCGTTACGTAATGAAACCAGTGCGGTAATGAACTTCATTACGTAACTCAAATCACCTCAAATGAGTGCGGTAATGATGACTTATCCAAGCGGTCGTAGAAAAAATGTATTATAAGCTTTAAGTCGTGACGTTCACGAGTTTATCTTGAACGCAACTCGATCTTTGGGTATTTCTTTATTGAGTTGTGAATACAACACGCACCTCTTTCCCCCCACGGTGAAAACCACACATTTATTAAGTCATTACGTTGTACGCTGGGGCATACGATAACTAAATGATCCGTTTAAAATTTGTAATTTCTATTCTTAACCTATCATTTAGTAATAGTATAGCGTGATTTTACCTACATAAATATGGTTCAAAAAATAACGTGGATAAATCCTCGTTCTTTTTTTTAGCACCAATATCATAATTACCGTATTCGTTCATCTGGCACACCCTTGTCCGCTAACAATTTTAACCACCGACATCGGAAATAAAAGAGAACAGGGGTGTACCGACCCTTAACGTTTACACTTTTAATTGCGTGATATCCGACGTGGTTGCGTGCACAACCCTCACGGTTTTTTGCACCTCCACCGTTACTCTCTGTGACATTTTCTATGACCAACAGAGGGTTACATTTTTTTTTCGTCCATTTCCACTTCCGTTTTAGAGAAATGAAACGGCAGGTGAGTTTTATTGAATCCATTTAAATCGTCATTAAACGTTTGGAAAAACTTTGAAACTACCAACCAACAAAGTGTGTTTTTTGTACTAATTAGACTGAAGTAAAGAGATACACCTGTTCTTTTATGTTGAGTGTCAATTAAGTAATTTTAAATAGTCGTAAATACAGGATGTTCAAGAAACAGGATGTATGGTAACATTAACATATGTGATATGGTGAATTTAATTGCTTATCAGATGCTAATTATTGTGTTCTTTTTTTTATTTGATTATTAAGAAGTAATTTTTTTCACTCTCGTGAGATACAATTTAACACATTGTGTCACTCATTAATCTAGATCGGCTTCACACGGTGAACAATATAAGGTTCAGCCCTCCCGGTGTTTTATTCCCCATCATTTGGAGATCGAAAAAAAGTCTAAATTATTTCCTGTATCCGTTACAACGACACGTACGAAGTATTTTTATTAAGAAAAATCGTCCAATTTGGATATTTAGTGATTTATGCTATATCACTAGAAACTAGTGATAGATAAATATGAAATAAGTAATATTTTTTATTAATAACATCTTTCTCCATCAGTTTTGAGTACTTGCGTTATAGTTCATTTTATTAAGAAAAATCGTCAAATTTCAATATTGTGAGATTTATGGCATATCACTAGAAAGTGGTGATAAATAAATACGAAATAATTATGGATCATGTTTTATGGATGCATTAGGAATATTTTTATTCATAATGTCTTTTTCCATCAGTTTTAGTTCTTATGTTATAGTTGATTTTATTAAGAAAAATCGTCAAATTTTAATATTGTGAGATTTATGCTACATCACTAGAAACTGATGATAGATAAATGTAAAATAAGTATGGATTATGATTTCTTGGTACATTTGAAACATTTTTTATTAATAACATCTTTCTCTATTACTAAAACTAACATACGCTACAGTTGAATATAAAGAGAAATCGTCCAATNTTGACATTTTGTGATTTATGCTATATCGCTAGAAACTGGTGATAGATAAATATGAAATAATTATGGATTATGTTTTATGGAGGCATTAGGAATATTTTTTATTCATAATGTCTTTCTCCATTAGTTTTAGTACTTACGCTATAATTGATTTTATTAAGAAAAATCGTCAAATTTCGATATCGTGAGATTTATGATATAGCGTTCGAAACTGGTGTTAGATAAATACGAAATAGTTATGGATTATGTTTTATGGATGCATTAGGAGTATTTTTTATTCATAATGTCTTTCTCCATCAGTTTTAGTACTTACGTTATACTTAATTTTATTAAGAAAAATCGTCTAATTTTGACAGTTTGTGATTTATGCTATATCACTAGAAACTGGTGGTAGATAAATATGAAATAATTGTGGATTGTGATTTATGGATGCACTAGGAATATTTTTTATTCATAATGTCTTTCTCCATCAGTTTTAGTACTTACGTTATACTTGATTTTATTAAGAAAAATCGTCCAATTTTGACATTTTGTGATTTATTCTATCTCACTAGAATCTGATGATAGATAAATATGAAGTAATTACGGATTATGATTTATGGATGCATTAGGAATATTTTTTTATTCATAATGTCTTTTTCCATCAGTTTTAGTACTTACGTTATAGTTGATTTTATTAAGAAAAATCGTCTAATTTTGACAGTTTGTGATTTATGCTATATCACTAGAAACTGGTGATAGATAAGTATGAAATAATTATGGATTATGTCTTATGGATGCATTAGTAACATTTTTTATTATTAATGTTTTGCTCCATCAGTTTTAGTACTTACGTTATAGTTGATTTTATTAAGAAAAATCGTCCAATTTTGACATTTTGTGATTTATGCTATATCACTAGAAACTGATGGTAGATAAATATGAAACTAATTATGGATTATGATTTATGAATGCATTAGGAATATTTTTTATTCATAATGTCTTTCTCCATCAGTTTTAGTACTTACGTTATAATTGATTTTATTAAGATAAATCGTCAAATTTTGACATTTTGTGATTTATGCTATATCACTAGAAACTGGTGATAGATAAATATGAAACAGTTATGGATTATGATTTCTTCATGCATTGGAAATATTTGTTATTCATAATCTCTTTCTTCATCAGTTTTAGTACTCACGTTATAGTTGATTTTATTAAGAAAAATCGTCCAATTTTGACAGTTTGTGATTTACATATACTATATCACTAGACTGTAACCCAAATTGACAGAGACCTTTTCATTGAGATAATAACCTTCCTCTTTGAATCTTCTACTTTTTCCTTTGATGCAAAGAGTTACATTCAGAAATTTGACACACCTATGGGTAGTCCCTTGAGCCCCATCCTCGCCACTATTGTGATGGATTATTTACTGGATCAATGTATCCCTTCACTTGATTTTACTTTTCCTTTCATTTTTAAGTAGGTATGTTGATGATATCATTTGCTAAGTTCCTTCCGATTCCGTTGACACTATCCTCAGAGCCTTCAATAGCTTTGATCAACATCTTCAGTTCACTGTAGAGACAGAGGTTGGGTCATCAGTCCCCTTTCTTGATACCAGGGTTATACGTGAACCCAACCAAAACATCATTTTGTATATCACTAGAAACTGGTGATAGATAAATACGAAAAAAGTATGGATTATGATTTTTTGATGCATTAGGAATAATTTTTGTTCATAACATCTTTCTCCATCAGTTTTAGTACTTCGGTTATAATTGATTTTATTCAGAAAAATCATCCTATTTTGACATTTTGGCGATTTGAATAAAGCAGGAGAATTTGTTCGATCCCGTTAGTAATACGTGACGAAAAATTTTTCCAGGGATAGGATCAGGTTAAACTAAAAAACGGCAATTTTCTTATTTCACCAATATTTCGCTTTATATTAAAGCTTCCTCAAGGGTGAGGTTACAACTACATACAAACATCAAAATTAGATGAATTCAAAACACTAAATAAAACTTACATTGCGATGAAACAACCAAGCTAGTTGCAAACTACTTTAGGTCCTAAATTTGTTACACCTTTCGGCAATCAAGAAATTGGCTAATAATAAAAATATGACCAACATCTTACAAACTAAAATAAATAAGCTCGTAAAAGATTAGTTTGACAACAACTTTATCGATGAAATACTAAAGTACATAAAGAAGACTCGGCTCAGCTACTTGCGGCGTATCATCATTGTTGGCTAAGATGTTAAGGTTGCTTTTGACTCGAAAACACACTATAATATAAAGAATACTTTTGATTTTGTCAGGAAGTTGAGGAGAAAAATCTTACCCGCAGGTTATGTTGTGGTTTCTTTGGATGTAGTCAATTTATTTACAAATATCCCCGTTAGTTTGGTTATTCAAATTATCAAAGAACATCATTTAGAGCAATTTAATGTTGTTAGGGAACTTTTCCTCAAAGCTCTTACCACCATCTGTGATTCGACTTTGGCACCCCCATTTTAGCACAAATAGCTATGGATTACACTTTACAAAAAATAATTCCTACATTAGAATTTGAGATACCATTCATAAAAAAGTATGTCGACTATATTATTTTATCTATACCACATGGTTCTGAGGAGAGGGTTTTGAACATTTTCCATAATTTTAACAATCACATAAAATTTACTATTGAATGTGAAAAAAACAATTTTGTCCCTTTCTTAGGTACTAAAGTTATAAGAGGAACACTAGGAACAGAGGAACAGTTAGAACAGGTACTTGAAACTATTACGTTATAACATATCTAGTAAAATTTATTTATCATCTTATTTTGTGATTTTTATGATTGCAAACGTTGTTGTACGATCTGATAGACGGTCNGTACTTACGTTATAGTTGATTTTATTAAGAAAAATCGTCCAATTTTGACATTTTGTGATTTATGCTATATCACTAGAAACTGATGGTAGATAAATATGAAACTAATTATGGATTATGATTTATGAATGCATTAGGAATATTTTTTATTCATAATGTCTTTCTCCATCAGTTTTAGTACTTACGTTATAATTGATTTTATTAAGATAAATCGTCAAATTTTGACATTTTGTGATTTATGCTATATCACTAGAAACTGGTGATAGATAAATATGAAACAGTTATGGATTATGATTTCTTCATGCATTGGAAATATTTGTTATTCATAATCTCTTTCTTCATCAGTTTTAGTACTCACGTTATAGTTGATTTTATTAAGAAAAATCGTCCAATTTTGACAGTTTGTGATTTACATATACTATATCACTAGACTGTAACCCAAATTGACAGAGACCTTTTCATTGAGATAATAACCTTCCTCTTTGAATCTTCTACTTTTTCCTTTGATGCAAAGAGTTACATTCAGAAATTTGACACACCTATGGGTAGTCCCTTGAGCCCCATCCTCGCCACTATTGTGATGGATTATTTACTGGATCAATGTATCCCTTCACTTGATTTTACTTTTCCTTTCATTTTTAAGTAGGTATGTTGATGATATCATTTGCTAAGTTCCTTCCGATTCCGCTGACACTATCCTCAGAGCCTTCAATAGCTTTGATCAACATCTTCAGTTCACTGTAGAGACAGAGGTTGGGTCATCAGTCCCCTTTCTTGATACCAGGGTTATACGTGAACCCAACCAAAACATCATTTTGTATATCACTAGAAACTGGTGATAGATAAATACGAAAAAAGTATGGATTATGATTTTTTGATGCATTAGGAATAATTTTTGTTCATAACATCTTTCTCCATCAGTTTTAGTACTTCGGTTATAATTGATTTTATTCAGAAAAATCATCCTATTTTGACATTTTGGCGATTTGAATAAAGCAGGAGAATTTGTTCGATCCCGTTAGCAATACGTGACGAAAAATTTTTCCAGGGATAGGATCAGGTTAAACTAAAAAACGGTAATTTTCTTATTTCACCAATATTTCGCTTTATATTAAAGCTTCCTCAAGGGTGAGGTTACAACTAAATACAAACATCAAAATTAGATTAATTCAAACACTAAATAAAACTTACATTGCGATGAAACAACCAAGCTAGTTGCAAACTACTTTAGGTCCTAAATTTTTTACACCTTTCGGCAATAAAGAATATTGCACAAAAAACTTAATTATGGAAATTGAAAATATAATCAACACGGTATCTAACAGTAAGATAGATATTGTAAGAGCAAAAGCGATCAGTATAGTGACTAATCACTTAACGACAGAGGCTACTTCTACATGGTTAGAATCATTTCTACATTTTCACCCAACGAAAAACATACCAGAGCAGATTACAGTCGTTTTATCTAAGGAAGTTTATATTACCAAAGCAGAATAGATGTTAAATGACAGAGACACCTACAAGAAATTGGCTAATAATAAAAATATGACCAACATCTTACAAACTAAAATAAATAAACTCGTAAAAGATTTGTTTAGCAACAACTTTATCGATGAAATACAATTGAAAAACTTAACCAAATATAATACGGTCACTTCAAGAGCTTATTTCTTACCTAAAGTACATAAAGAAGACTCGGCTCAGCTACTTACAGCGTGTCATCATTGTTGGCTAAGATGTTAAGGTTGCTTTTGACTCAAAAACACAGTATAATGTAAAGAATACTTTTGATTTTGTCAGGGAGTTGAGGAGAAAAGCTTACCCGCAGGTTATGTTGTGGTTTCTTTGGGTGAAGTCAATTTATTTACAAATATCCCCGTTAGTTTGGTTATTCAAATTATCAAAGAACATCATTTTAGTGTAATTTAATGTTGATTGACTTTTCCTCAAAGCTCTTACCACCATCTGTGATACGACTTTTTTTACTTTTAACAATAATACTTACCAACAGATCTTTGGCACCCCCATGGGGGTTCACCCATTTTAGCACAAATAGTTATGGATTACACTTTACAAAAAATAATTCCTACATTAGAATTTGAGTTACCATTCATAAAAAAGTATGTCGACGATATTATTTTATCTATACCACATGGTTCTGAGGAGAGGGTTTTGAACATTTTCAATAATTTTAACAATCACATAAAATTTACTATTGAATGTGAAAAAAACAATTTTGTCCCTTTCTTAGATACTAAAGTTATAAGAGGAACAGTTAGAACAGGTACTTGAAACTATTACGTTATAACATATAATACTAGTTTATAACATCTCTAGTAAAATTTATTTATCATCTTATTTTGTGATTTTTATGATTGCAAACGTTGTTGTACGATCTGATAGACGGTCACGTATATGTACGTTGTGGCGGTCGGTTTAATTAAATTTATACTTTTAAACTGGGAAAAAGCATTGCACGCGAATCGCAAAACCAGGTGCCATCAACTAGGGCCAAAGCGTGCGGAGGGGTTCCCCGGTTGAAAGTTGGAATAAACTGCCCCAGATAACACGAAATGCGCCCCCGATACGCGCCACATCGTCGACGATGATTTACGGTTATTACGATTTTTGCCTTAATTGCATCTACCGCCAGAATTATTACCTACAACTCGACGCGAAAAAAAAATGTGATAAAAAGTACTGCGAATCTACAAACTTTAATCAGTTCAGTTCGGGCTACGTTTATGACTTCCTTTTTTCTTCATAAAACGTGATTGATTTCGAACAATTTTAATAACTATATCTAACAGTTTCTCTTATTTAGAGATGATATTTAAACAAATATTGTCTCTAAATCTAAATTATAATTGAATTGAAACGTTAAAATCTAAAATATTGCTCATGTTGTATTTACAACAATTAAGAAATAATTCTAGCACCAAATTAAAACTTAACCTTTTACATTTCCTGAAAGAAGGAACTTGCATCGTTACGATTTGAAAGGAGGCTGGAGAGTTTTTGATGCTCAACAATATCAGGTTAACACGTTGACTGCCGCAATAGTCACTAAAAGTCTATCCATTCTGACCAGAACATTTTAAAATAAATAGGCATGAGAATCAACTGTGCATCAAGTTACGCTTCTCATGGTAGTTAACGTGTTAAATAGAGATTATGCTTAGTTCCAACCCCATTTTAAGTGCAATAACACAATAAACGCCTTAGCATTGCTGACGCAGTGTAAGAGAAGAGTGGTTTAAGTTAGTATAAGCTTTCTTGTAGCCTCCCTGAAGAATATCTCCTGGTTTGAAGATGCATAGCGACATGAAGAAGAATTGGTAATAATCGATTCAGCTTTATTTTGATATAAAAATCGTTTCATAATTTTCATAAATAACGCTTCCTCGATTTTTTAAATTTTGCTAACGTCTTAGTGATTTGAGGTTGTATCCAAATATCAAGAGACCTTCCTGAATTTTTTTCTCAATATTTTTATAATTAAACCTAACATATTTTATATATCATTTTAAAGAGGAATGTTTCAGCTTTATTTTGATAAAAAAATCGTTTCATAATTTTCATAAATTAGACTTCCACGATCTTTTGAAATTTGGTCAACATCTTAGTAATTTCAAATATTACGAAAACTTCGCAAATTTTTTTCTCAATTTTTTTATAAACCAACTTAACATGTTTTATATGTCATTTTAAAGAGAAATGTTTCAGCTTTATTCTGATATAAAAATTGGTTCATAATATTCAACAATAACTCTTCCACAATGTTTCAAACTTGTATCTGTTTTAATGCTATATTGACACATTGACGAAATTTATCGAATTATTTTCTCAATATTTTTATTAATAGACCTAATATGCTTTATATATCATTTCAAAGAGGAATGTTTCAGCTTCATTTTGATGTAAAAATCGTTTCATAATTTTCATAAATAGCCTTTCCACAACGTTTCAAACTTTTAATAATGTTTTGATGTCATATCGACACATTAAGAAAATTTCCCGATTTTTTTTCTCAATATTTTTATAAACAAACCTAACATGCTTTATATATCATTTTAAAGAGGAACGTTTCAGCTTTATTTTGATATATAAATCGTTTCATAATTTTCATAAATAACACTGTCACGACTTTTTAAAGTTTGGCCAACGTCTTAATGATTTGTGTTAATATTTAAATATCAAGAAAACCTCCCGATTTTTTTTCTCAATATTTTTATGAATAAAACTAACATGCTTTATATATCATTTTAAAGAGCAACGTTTCAGCTTTATTTTGATATAAAAATCGTTTCATAATTTTCATAAATAGTCTTTCCACAAAGTTTCAAACTTTTAACAATGTTTTGATGTCATATTGACACATTAAAAAAAATTTCCCGAATTTTTTCCTCAATATTTTTATTATCAAACCTAACATGCTTTATATACCATTTTAAAAAGGAACGTTTCAGCTTTATTTTGATATATAAATCGTTTCATAATTTTCATAAATAACACTGTCACGACTTTTTAAAGTTTGGCCAACGTTTTAATGATTTGTGTTTATATTTAAATATCAAGAAAACTTCCCGATTTTTTTTCTCAATATTTTAATGAATAAAACTAACATGCTTTTTATATCATTTTAAAGAGGAACGTTTCAGCTTTATTTTGATATAAAATTCGTTTCTTAATTTTCATAAATAACGCTTCCACGATTTCTTAAAGTTTAGTCAACATCTAAATGACTTGGGTTTATATTCAAACTTCAAGATTCTTTTTCTCAATATTATTATGAATAAAACTAATATACTTTTTATATCATTTTAAAGAGGAACGTTTCAGCTTTATTTTGATATAAAAATCGTTTCTTAATTTTCATAAATAACGCTTCCACGATTTCTTAAAGTTTNCCAACCCCATTTTAAGTGCAATAACACAATAAACGCCTTAGCATTGCTGACGCAGTGTAAGAGAAGAGTGGTTTAAGTTAGTATAAGCCTCCCTAAAGATTATCTCCTGGTTTGAAGTTGCCTAGCGACATGAAGAAGAATTGGTAATAATCGATTTTCTGTTAAATCAGGATTTAATAATTAATTTTCCAAATATCAGGAAATTTTTGTTTTTAATATTTTTATAATAAAACATAACATGCTTTGGTATAAAAATCATTTCAAAATATCAAGAAAACTGCCCGAATATTTTTCTCAATATTTTTATAATTAAACCTAACATATTTTATACATCGTTTTAAAGAGGAATGTTTCAGCTTTATTTTGATATCAAAATCGTTTCATAATTTTCATAAATAACGCTGCCACGTTTTTTTAAAGTTTAGTAAACGTCTTTATGACTTGTGTTTATATTCAAATATCAAGAAAAGTTCCCGAATTTTTTTCTCAATATTTTTATGAATAAACCTAACATACTTTATATATCATTTTACAGAGGAACATTTCAGCTTTATTTTGATATAAAAATCGTTTCATAATTTTCATAAATAACACTTCCACGTTTTTTTAAAGTTTAGTCAACGTCTTAATAACTTGTGTTTATATTCAAATATTAAGAAAACTTCTCGAACTTTTTTCTCAATATTTTGATGAACAAAGCTAATATGCTTTATATATCATTTTAAAGAGGAATGTTTCAGCTTCATTTTGTATAAAAATCGTTTCATAATTTTTATAAATATCGCTTCCACGATTTCTTAAAGTTTAGTCAACGTCTAAATGACTTGTGTTTATATTCAAATATCAAAATTTTTCCCGAATTCTTTTCTCAATATGTTTATGAATAAAGTTAACATGCTTTATATACCATTTCAAAGAGGAATGTTTAAGCTTCATTTTGATATAAAAATCGTTTTATAGTTTTCATAAATAACCCTTTTACAAAGATTCAAACTTGTATCTGTTTTAATGCTATATTGACACATTGAGAAAGTTTATCGAATTTTTTTCTTAATATTTTTATTAATAAACCTAATATGCTTTATACATCATTTCAAAGAAGAATGTTTCAGCTTCAGTTTGATGTAAAAATCGTTTCATAATTTTTATAAATAACCATTCCACAAAGTTTCAAACTTTTAGCTGTTTTGATGCATTAAGAAAACTTCCCGAAGTTTTGTCTCTATATTTTTATGAACAAACCTAACACGCTTTATATATCATTTCAAAGAGGAATGTTTCAGCTTCATTTTGATGTAAGAATAGTTTCATAACTTTCATAAATAACCCTTCTATAAAGTTTCAAACTTGTGTCTGTTTTGATGCTCTATTGAGACATTGCGAAAATTTATCGAATTTTTTTTCCAATATTTTTATTAATAAACCTAATGTACTTTATACATCATTTTAATTAGGAATGTTTCAGCTTCATTTTGATGTAAAAATCGTTTCATAAATAACCCTTTCACAAAGTTTCAAGCTTTTAACAATGTTTTGATGTCATATTGACACATTAAGGAAATTTTTCGAACGTATTTTTCTCAATATTTTTATGAATAAACCTAATATACTTCTTAAGTTGTTTTAAAGAGAAATGTTTCAGCTTTATTTTGATACAAAAATCGTTTCATAATTTTCATCAATAACCCTTCCACAAAATTGCAAACATTTACCTGTTTTGATGTTTGACCTGTTTGACCTGTATTGACACATTAAGAAAATTTCCCGAATTTTTTCCTCAATATTTTTATGATCAAACCTAATATGTTTTATACATCATTTTGAAGAAGAATGTTTCAGCTATATGTTGATGTAAGAATAGTTTCATAACTTTCATAAACAACCCTTCTACAATCTTTCAAACTTGTATCTGTTTTAATGCTATATTGACACATTGACAAATTTTATCGATTTTTTCCTCAATATTTTTATTAATAAACCTAATATGCTTTATACATCATTTCAAAGAGGAATGTTTCAGCTTCATTTTGATGTAAAAATCGTTTCATAATTCTCATAAATAATCCTTCCACAAAGTTTCAAACTTTTAATAATGTTTTGATGTCATATTGATACATACAGGAAATTTCTCGAACATTTTTTCCTGAATATTTTTAAGAATAAACGTAATATATTTCATATGTCATTTTAAAGAGAAATGTTTCAGGTTTATTTTGATATAAAATTCGTTTCTTAATTTTCATAAACAACGCTTCCACGATTTCTTAAAGTTTAGTCAACATCCAAATGACTTGGGTTTATATTCAAATTTCAAGAAAACTGCAAGATTCTTTTTCTCAATATTTTTATGAATAAAGCTAACATGATTTGTATATAATTTTAAAGAGGAACGTTTCAGCTTTATTTTGATATAAAAATCGTTTCAGGAATAAAAATAAATAAATAAAGATAAAATGAAAGCTTATAGACGTAAATTATAAAGTTGTCTAGGTTAAATATCATTTTAATCGAAATGACTTTGTAAGCTGGGTTTGAAATAAATAAAAAAAATAAAAAGGTCAAATGTGGGAAGAGTTTCAAGCGTTCCATGTAAAGTATTTACGTTATAAAAAATAAAATAAATATTTTTTTAATCCCGGTGTTCATATGGCGTTTATGAAGCGGAGGCTTATCCAGGCAAATATTTACCCATTAAACTATAATCGCCGTCGATTTTTCACCCGAATTGTCGAGCCCCAACTCGTTTTGAGCTGGACATCATCGGAAAATATATCCTGAAAAAAATGTATGCAATGAAAAAATAAATACCGGTGAAATATTTACAAGCTGGTAATAAACACCAATATTGATGTTAAATAAAATTATCTTGAAACGTTATAAAATTTTTGTCTTTATAAAAATGAGTATCGAAGTTGTCGATGTCAAATAAAGGGATAGGTGTTACGAAAAGCAATAAGTTGGCCCCGAAGTGTCCCGCATCAAAGTTTTA
This sequence comes from Onthophagus taurus, assembly GCF_000648695.1. Classification (NCBI taxonomy): domain Eukaryota; kingdom Metazoa; phylum Arthropoda; class Insecta; order Coleoptera; family Scarabaeidae; genus Onthophagus; species Onthophagus taurus. Next base: position 24,454 of record NW_019281714.1, on the reverse strand, counting down.
AACGGAAGAGTCGAGCACGGGAAGTTCCGGTTAAAAATGCACAGAGGCTCAGTGTGAAATATACATGCGCCGTTGAAAGCTTTTCCTAAACACTGCCGCGCCCTTTATTTTTACGAAACTTTTTAAATATTTCACCTGTGGTAAAAGGCGACGAGTTACCGTTGTCTCTAAAGCATAAACTTTAACTTGTTCTACGAATTGTTCAAAGAATATACACCTAACTAATTCAGTTTCATTTTTCTCCTTTAACTTACAAACTTTAAACGCATCCCACATTTATTTATTATCGCCGTAAATTTCCATCAAAATAGTTTTATTGTTCTCGTTTGGAAGCGAAAAACAAAAAAAAAAAAAAGATTTTTGAATAAACGTGTGAAATTCCAACAACGTCCTTAGAAAATTCAAGTCTCCTCTTTTGCGTTTATCCAAAATGGGGGGACGGCCGCGTCCGGGCGGTGTACGTATATTTATTGGAAAGGGGGCGCAATAAAAAAGAGCCTCGGCTTTGCATACAATGCCCCTTCTGGTGCGCGCTCGCCCTGTGCTGAAACCGAAAACCGATGGCTATCTGCGGCATCGACACTTTTTTCTTTGCTCCTCTTTCTTTCGTGGTCTTCGTCGTCGTCTTACGAACGGTACGACACGGTCGTGACGCAAAAAGTCACCAGCAGCACCCCATAAACGATGATATATCGGTCGGGACACACTTTTGTTCGCCTCGCGAACGCGAACAAAAGGATCGTAAAGAAGTTATGTCTCCCGAAAACCGAACCGAACCCAACCAAATCGACCACACCACGATGGTTACAACGAATAACTTAAATTCCGTACTTGTAAATTATTTTTTAACTTTTTTCTAGTATAAGATGTACAATATGGATGGTCCATAAACGCTGTGGACGTGACACCGGAAGTAATTAGATCAAAATTAATGAAAACAGCTTAATGGAGTTTTTGCTTTTATCATACATCTGTAGTGACAAGTAAATGGTATAGATTGAAGTGAATTGAAATTTTAACCTAGAGTAGCTGGATCATAGCTACTCCAGGTTGCTCAAAATCATAAAATATATCATCTAGCTTTGTTCAAAATAGATATGTAATGTTGCAAAATTATTCAAAATGATTAAAATCTGATTGGTAATCATTGGAAAGTTATTTAAAACACTACGAACTGGTTCATAATTACTTCAGGTTGCTCAAAATGATAAAATACATCATCTGAAATTGCTCCATATCTCAACAAACGTTCATCAAAAAAAGCTCTAAATTGGCACGATTAGTCTTCAAATGTTGTCAAATAGATTGTCATTTGCTTATATATGTTACAGGCCGTACATGAAATCAGACCGTAAGTATACGGTCTAGGCGGTATCTATACAGTCTAGATGGCACAGACCGTATGGAAATGACGAGGTATTTTATATACGGACTAGACCATTTACATACGGACTACCGTAATTTAGACTGTATGTTCAATCGCAAGTGTCTAGTTGCCGTTTAGTTTTTGTCTCGTTTTGCTCCAATTTACAAAATATTTTGCAGCAAAATAAGCACAGTGGTGACATTCGTTAAAATTTAAACGTTTTTACTGTTTAATGCAATAGATTTCCACAATGGAATTATACAAACAAAGGTACGCTAATATTATAGTTACTTGTTACATAGTAATATAACCTAAAATTAAAAAAATAAAATAGGTTTTATGAACAACTGTATGAACGAAGAAAAGACGTTGCCGATAACAACCGCGGCTTAACGAGAGAAAAATATAGTAGTCTCATTGAAGAAGTAAAAATTGCTAAGGCTGCTAAAAAAAAGTCCAAGAATGCACTGGCTCTTAAAGCATTATGATGTGTTATCTGTTCAGGGGGTAGAAAAACTGATAGTGCCTCTTAACAATGATTTAGTTGATGTAATAAAATTACGTCCATGACGACGAGTTGTTTAACATTCTTCAAGAACTACACACATCCACAGGTATGTTCTGTAATTGGAATCATACACTGTTGGACATAATTCACGAGCACACCCTGTATAATCTGAACACGTTTATCTAGCGCAATAAGATTTGGTATGGAAGTAGTACTAAAGTAGTGTAACTTACTCTTACATGGAGAGCGGCACAACTCTGCTGGGAGGAGAAACATCAATAGCGATAGTATCCCCGGGAGTTTCGCGTACCATCGCTACACGTGGTGGCATGAAGTCTATAAGTCGCTGTATTGTAGCAAGAGGGATGGCCAACCATAGAAGACCAACCATAGAAGAAGTGGTTACGTTGGTTGTTACTGACAACACACAAACCGGACAATCCCAATTGCACCAAACAGCAACGACCGAAAATGTACCACCAGAAAATAACAATAACACTCAAACACTCTCGTATGAAATATGCGGTAACTAATCGTGATGCCTCACATGCTGAGAGCACGTCCTTGGAAAATATTTGCAATTTTTGCAATAGAAACAGAAACATAGCAAATGCCAGAAAGGGCGCTTATGATGGATTACAAGCACAGGCAAAACGAATGAAATTAATATCAGATAGCACCCATCCAAAACCACAGATTGGATCAACTGTGAGGATTCCTGTTCCAGATGTCGATCGTGGCAGGGGAGATGTTCGGTCAGTTCGGTAGTGTTAGAAGCTACAGAAGATGGTTTTTACCGCTTGGATACAAAACTAGGAGTCATTTCAAAATACTACAGTCGTTCAGAATTTAGTATATGTCCTGCTAACATTTTGAAAATTGAAGAAATCACCAAAGATAAGGAAGTTTCTCTTGGTGGCTACAAGTCAATCTACTGGGCATGGGCAAAGTTTCAAAAAATGTTACTGTAAGACTAAATGTCAGTCAAACAAATGTGCTTGTCGAAAAAATAATGTATTATGTAACTCAAAATGTCACAATAGTCTAACTTGTACAAATAAATAAAAAATGCATTTTTTTCTTTGTTTAAAATATTACAGTAATATGTATATCGTCTATTTGCAGATGGACCGTTTATAAATAGACTAGTCCTTTTTCAAACCGACTAGTCCGTTTATTAAAGAACAAGCTTCTTACACATATAGACTAATAATTTCAGTCCATTTACATATGGACTAGTCCTTTTGTATACGGTCTTGTTTACATATATGGTCTGTAACATATACAAGTATACAAGTATCTTATACAAATTTGGTCAAAAATTGAATTACCGTTTTTCCGTATTCAATGGCGAGAAAGTCGAAAATTTTAAATGGAACGACACATATTTTTTTAACCTACCAGAGAGAGAATTTAATTCTCTACAAATCATCCATAAACATGGCTATACCTATTTATTGTAATAATAATAATAATAATAATAAATAAATGTATTGCTATAATAAGAAACAAAAAATACAAATTAAAGAAAATGTATACATTTAACTTAATGCATAAATACGGGCAAATAATGCATAGGAATTCAGATATCGTGATAGATAAAAAAATTTCGATGCATAACGACTGACTACTTGTCGTTAGATAGACTGTGTGTCAAAAGACTAAAATGTCGTTGTTTACCATCTATAAACTACAGATAACCTAAAATCTATACCTGATGAGCTAGGTAATCTACCCTGCTAGATACTGTTGGCAAAAGACTAATTATTGCTATTAGAAGATTAAATACTACTAGTAAAAGACTAAAAACTGCTTGGCAAGAGGAAATACTATTTCAAAAAGTTACCTACTAGTTACCTATCTAAAATGCTAGATACTGCGGAAAAGGACCACAACTTACTTGGAAAGGACTAGATACTGTTTTCAAAATAATACCATCTTGGACTGGCGGAATGTTACTTCCAAGACTACTTATTACTTTCAAAGACTTTAATAATTGTTTGGAAAAGAGATATGCTTTACATAAAGCTACCTACTGCTTCCAGAAAGTTAGATACTGATGGAAAAGACTAATAACGACTTGAAAAGAAGAGATATGCTCTCCAAACAAGGTACCTACTACTTCCAAAATGGTAGATACTGGTGGAAAAGATTACAATCTGCTTGGAGAAGACTAGATAGTGCTAACAAACAACCACAAACTGATTGGAAAGATGAGATACTGCTTCCATAAGACTACTTACTGTTTTCAAAGTGCTATATACTACTAGAAATGATTACGACCTGCTTGGAGAAGACTAAATACTGCTGGGAGAAACTATTATTTGCTTAAAAAAACAAGATAGTGTCCCCAAAAGACTATTAACTACTTTCAGAATGCTAAATATTGTTGGAAAGACTACTAATCGCTTGGAGAAAGCTAGATATTGTTGACAAATACTATTTAATGCTTTAAGAAGACTATATACTGCAGTCAAAACATTTCTAAGATATCTTATAATAACTAGCGCTACCTACCACTATCACTAGAACTAGCACTAGACCTAGAACTAGAAACATTCGGATTTAGCAGCACGTCTCTCAAAACGGCTAAAGCCGAATGATTCTAGTTCTAGGTCTTGTGTTATTAAATAATAATAATAAATAAATTTATTGCCATAATAAGAAACAAAAAATACAAATTAAAGAAAATGTATACATTTAACTTAATGCATAAATACGGGCAAAAGGGTCGATTTATCGCGTAAGCGATATCTTCCAAACAACCCAATCAATCAGCAGTATACTAAGTTATATAAGAAAAACAATAAATAAACGGCAAGCTGCTATGCTAAACTTATGGGCACTAAAAACGGTGCATAATGATAGTTGCTAGAATAAAAGAAGAAGAGAAGAGAAGAAAAGTAGAAGAAGAGAATAAAAGGGAGAAGAAAAGGTTCTCAGGAAGATACTTGGAGAGCCAATAAATGACGTTTTTCAGTGGTTTTTAAATGTTACAAGGTGAGGAATATTACGGATCTCAGTAGGCAGACTATTCTAAAGGGTTACTGCCTGCACAGCAAACGATTTATGGTAAATCTCGGTACTATGGGTCGGGAACATAAGCACAGAATCTAACTGAGATCTAGTGGGTAAACCATGCGACGACAAGCGTTGAAATATACAATACAAATACCTCGGGGTTTGATTGTGAAGAACAGTATATAACATAGTTAATATACGAAACGATCTACGGTTCTGACAGCTTAATATCTGCAAATAATTACGGTATGGGGTTATGTGTTCTCTCTTATAGATCTCTTATAGATCTCTCGAGATCAAAGATATACCGTATGCAGTTGTTTTGAAGTCTTTGCAGTTTGTTTCGCAGTGTTACCGAAAGATCAGGATATGCCGTGTCAGCATAATCAATATGGGGGAAAATCAGGGAAAAACAAAGATTACGACGGATCATGGGAGGAAGGAAGCAACGGAGACTTTTCAGTGAGTGAAAACAATGATAGACCTTTCTACAGACGGATTGAATTTGAGGTTTCCAGGACATTGTAAAATCCATAACCACCCCAAGGTTTCTAACCGTGTCTGACAGCTGAATAATGTCTCCGTCAAGCATTAAGTGAATGGATGAAAAATCATTCAGCTTTGCTAGCAAAGGTCGACTGCCAAAAGCAATTGCTTGAGTTTTAGCAGTATTTAATTTAAGACCATAACGTTTGGACCAATCCAAAATATTGGAAAGGTCATGATTAAGACGTGCAATTGCTTCCGGAAAATCATTAATAGTTGTCGTACTGTAAATTTGGAGGTCATCAGCACAAGATAATTACAAGAAATACAGTGGGTGACGGCAATATAAAATAAAAATCATATACATACATATATATAAAATATAATAAAAATCGAAAAGAGCAACGGACCCAACACACTACCCTGGGGTACACCACATTTAATATTATACTGGGGTACACCACATATTGTAGTTTCATTGATATTGGGAAATTTTTCAAAACATATACGGAATACCAGAAACTTTTTTTGACCACCCTGTATAAGATACTCTATAAGATATAACAAATGACAATCTATTTGGTATTTTCTGAAGAGTAACTGTGCCAAGTTAGAGCTTTGTTGAATGAATATTGCCTGAGATACAGCATGGTGAAATTTGCCAGAAAAAAAATTTAAATCAAAAGAACTCGAAAACAAAAAGTGCTAGGTATCAGTAACTTGTATCAAAGTCAACATATTTTTTTTGCAAATAATTAAAAGGTGCAATAAAAACTATAGCATTCCATTTAAAATAACGAAGTTATGGTCTAATTCCGGTAGACCGAAAGTGGCAGCTATTTTGAAAATGTTTTAGATCGAAAGATCGGTATGAACCTCCCATACAAACTAAATTTCAGAAACGTAGATGCAATGGAACAGAAGAAAAACGGGTGTTGCTGATTTTTTGGCGGACACTGTAGACCACTTTTGCTTGAATTCATGAATTTTGAAATAACCCAAGCAATTAAGAAATTACAATTCTGAAATAAATAAGTTTAAATTTGTTAGTGTGGTTTTAACAAAACTAAATTAGTTAGTAAAAACAAGCTGATTATGCAGGATGTTTTTCCTTCAAAGTTGGCCGTAATTATTAATTCTTATGATTAATAGGGAGAACATCTTGTCTAAACTTAAGTGTTCATGCATCGACAAGCGAAAATTGCTATAAGCTATCTTTCTAAAAGGTTTGTGTTTTAATACAACGTATCGTGGTAAATATAGCAGATACAGAAAAAATGTATCAACAAAATACATTATATATTGTGCTTTTCCACAGTCTCATTGAAAAAATGCGATATTTTCAGTTCACATATTGTTTTTCGATTTTATGCATCGAAAAGCGAAGGTTGAAAGAGCAACGTTGTAATAAACAAAATTGGCAGCACTGAAGAATAAAAAATTCACCATAAAATTCTTTACAAGAACTAAGATAGTTGCATGTTCCAGCATAGATAGAGTTTTGAGGTTTCCATTAATTTATACCATCATGGTAATTCCTTCAAAGCATGCCTTCCTTCAAGAGATTTGATATGCTCTAAATAAGAACCATGATTTATCTTTGAAGACTACGACTTACTCCTAAATGGTGTAGAATATGGATGGTTTATAAACTCTGTGGACGTGACACCGGAAATACCTAATTAAATCAAAAATAATGGAATATTTGCTTTTATCATACATCCGTAATGAAAAGTTACTGGTATAGATTTATGTGAGTTGAAATTTGGTTGGTAATCATTGAGAAGTTGTCTAAAACACTACGAGCTGGTTCATATCTACCCCAGGTTGCTCAAAATCATAAAATATATCATCTGGCTTTGTTCAAAATAGATATGTAATGTTGCAAAATTATTCAAAATGATTAAAATCTAATTGGTAATCATTGGAAAGTTATCTAAAACACTACGAACTGGCTCATAATTACTCCAGGTTGCTCAAAATGATAAAATACATCATCTGAAATTATTCAAAATAGATACAAAATGTTCCAAAATTATTAAAAACTGATTGGTAATCAATGAAAATTTGTCTAAATAATTAAAAACAAATTCTTACACATTGTAGATCATTCATAATGATTGAAAATTATGTCAAAATGATTGAGAAGTTAAACACACCTATGTGTTGTTGTAAACATTATTTATTTCCATTTTATTTTTAAATAAAGTAAAATACTTTTTCTGTTTGTACTTTTATTAAAAATGGATTTATTGTCTCCATTTGTGATCTATGTATCAAACTTATCTAAAAGACAACCTGGATTAGCTATAAACTACTTTTGCTTGAATTGATGTAAGATGAAGTTTCAGCTATCCATTGATGTATTTTATTTTCCCATAACATTCAGAATTAAGAAGATATCAGCAAAAATTACCATAAATTATCTTTCTAAAAGGTTTGTTGATTTAACACAACCTATCGTGGTAAATGTAGCAGATACACAACAAATGTATAAACAAAACTGGTAGCAAATTTTGTACTTTACAACATTCCTCCCCTTCATTTTTAACCTATAATGCATAGGAATTCAGATATCATGCTTTCCTGCAAAGCCTTATTGAAAAATGCGATATTTTCAGTTTACATCAATTTTTTCGGTTTTATGCATAGATAAGTGAAGGGTTGAAGGAACAGTGTTGTAATAAATAAAATTGGTAACGCTAAAGAATAGAAAATTCACTATAAAATTCTTTACAAGAACTATGATAGTTGCATGTTCCAGCATAGAGAGAGTTCTGAAGTTCTTTTTAATTTATACCATCTTGGTGGTTTCTTCAAAACATGCGTTCCTGCAAGAGATTTGATATGCTCTAAATAAGAGCCATGTGTTATCTTTGAAGACTACAATTTATCATACATCCGTAGTGAAAAGTTGCTGGTATAGATCCAAGTGAGTTCAAATTTGATTGGTAATGTTGTCTAAAACACTACGAGCTGGTTCATAGCTACTCCAGGTTGCTCAAAATGATAAAATATATCATTTGGCTTTGCACAAAATAGATATGTAATGTTGCAAAATTATTCAAAATGATTGAAATCTGATTGGTAATCATTGAAAAGTGTTAGATGACTACGAACTGCTTCATAATTACTCCAGCTTGCTCAAAAAGATAATATACATCATCTGACTTTGTTGAAAGTATATACAAAATGTTACAAAATTATTGAAAATTGATTGGTAATCATTGGAAAGTTGTCTAAAGCATTAAGAACTAGTTCAAAGCGACTCCAGGTTGTTCGAAGTGATGAATTTGGATTTTTGATGTAATTTAATGGAGCAATATTATTCAAAATGATTGAAACTGGATTGGTGATCATAGGAAACTTGATTAAAGCACTAAGAACTGGTTCATATCTACTCCAGATTGTTAAATATGATAGAATATATAATCTGATTTTGTTTAAAATAGATACAAAATGTTCCAAAATTATTGAAAACTGATTTGTAATTAATGAAAATTTGTCTAAATAATTAAAAACAAATTCTTACACATTTTAGATCATTCATAATGATTGAAAACTAGTTGGTAAGCTTTAAAATCATTTCAAAATTATTGAGAAGTAAAACACATCTATGTCAAGTTGAACAATTTGATTAAAAGGTGCTCTAGAATTTTTGAAAACTTATCTAAATGACAACTTGGAATAGCTACAAATCACTTTTGCTTGAATTGATGGATTTTGAAATAATTCAACCAATTAAGAAATTGCAATTCTGAAGTAAATGAGTTTAAATTTATTATTGTGGTTTGTGCAGAATGTGTTTTCTTTAAAATTGGCCGTGATCAATAATACTTATGATTAATATCTTGTAATATCATCTTGTCTGAAGTTAAGTTTTAATGCATCGAAATGTGGAAATTGAAGGAGCAGTGTTATAATAAAAAATATTTTGATATCTAGACAAAGTAGAAAAATGGTTCAGCTTTCCATTAACGTATTTTACTTCCCTCTATCATTAAGAATTAAGAAGATATCAGCAAAATTAACATAAGCTGTCTTTCTGAAAGGTTTGTTGTTTTAACAGAATGTAAGTGGTAAATTTAGTAGATACACAACAAATGTATTAACAAAAATTGTAGCAAATTTTATTCTTTACAAAATTTATCTGCTTCATTTCTAACCTATGATGTATAGGAAGTCAGATATTGTGCTTTCCCGCAGAGTCGCAATGAAAAAATGCGATATTTTCAGTTTGCTTCCATTTTTTCGGTTTTATGCATAGATAAGCGAAAGTTGAAGAAGCAGTGTTACAATAAACAAAATTTTGATACTTGAGTAAAGTAGAAAAAGGTATCAGCTATCTATTGGTGTATTTTGTTTCCCCCTATCATTACGAATTAAGAAGATATCAGCAAAAATTACCTTAAGCTACCTTTCTGAAAGGTTTGTTGTTTTAGTAGAACGTATCGTGGTAAATATAGCAGATACACAATAAATGTATTAACAAAAATTGTAGCAAATTTTATTCTTTACAAAATTTATCTGCTTCATTTCTAACCTATGATGTATAGGAACTCAGATATTGTGCTTTTCCGCAGAGTCGCAATGAAAAAATACGATATTTTCAGTTTGCGTCCATTTTTTCGGTTTTATGCATAGATAAGCGAAAGTTGAAGAAGCAGTGTTACAATAAACAAAATTTTGATACTTGAGCAAAGTAGAAAAAGGTATCAGCTATCTATTGGTGTATTTTGTTTCCCCCTATCATTAAGACTTAAGAAGATATCAGCAAAAATTGTTATAATTATCTTTCTAGTAGGTTCGTAGAAGCAGTGTTGTAATACACTGCTTCTAACAAAATTTTGATATTTATGTAAAGTAGAATAACGTTTCAGCTTTCCAGTGACGTATTTTGTTTCTCCCTATCATCAAGAGTTAAGAAGATATTAGCAAAAATTAACATAAACTATCTTTCTAAAAGGTTTGTTGCTTTAACATATCGTATTGTGGTAAATATAGCAGATATACAATAAATGTATCAACAAAAATTGTAGCAAATTTTGTTCTTTACAACATTCCTTTGCATCATTTTTAACCTATAATGCATAGGAATTCAGATATCGTCCATTTCCGTAAAGTCTCATTGCAAAATGCGATATTTTCAGTTTACAACATTTTTTTCGATTTTATGCATAGATAAGCGAAAGTTGAAGAAGCAGTGTTGTAATAAACAAAATTTTGATACTTGAGCAAAGTAGAAAAAGGTTTCAGCTATCTATTGGTGTATTTTGTTTCCCCCTATCATTACGAATTAAGAAGATATCAGCAAAAATTGCCATAGCTATCTTTCTAGTAGGTTTGTTGCTTTAACAGAACATATCGTGGTAAATATAGCAGATACACAATAGATGTATCAACAAAAATGGTAGCAAATTTTGTTCTTAACAACATTCCTCTCGTTCATTTCTAACCTATAATGCATAGGAACTCAGATATCGTGCTTTTCCGCAAAGTCTCATTGAAAAAATGCGATATTTTCAGTTTATATCAATTTTTTCGGTTTTATGCATAGATAAACGAAGGTTGCAGGACCAGTGTTGTAATAATAAAAATTCTGATATCTAAGCAAAGTAGAAAAATGTTTCAGCTATCCAGTGGTGTATTTTGTTTCCACCTATCATTACGAATTAAGAAGATATCAGCAAAAATTAGCATAAGCTATCTTTCTGAAAGGTGTTGTTTTAACAGAACGTGTTGTGATAAATATGGCAGATACACAAAAAGTGTATGAACAAAAATGGTAGCAAATTTGCAATATAATGCTTAATAATAAAGATAATAATAAATTGATCAAACAATTTTATATTTTGTAAAATTAACGTACTTTCACTTTTACTTTTCTTTTCTTACAATTAATTTCTAGAAGCTCACTCGAAACTTTTCGTATTTACAAAGCGATTCCTTCGAATCCGGTAAATATTTAAACACCTCTTAATGAAAATCCACCTTGAATTAGAAATTATTTCAAAATCTAGAAATCGAATGATGTATACGATTTTCTTCCATCAGCGGTTATTGCTGATTAATAAGACTTAAGATGTTTTAACACTCCAAATTTGGCGATTTTGATGTAAAAACTGATTTTGAATAAAAAATTTAAAACGATGGAACGAAAATGATGAATAATAAATTGATCAAAAAAATGTGATATTTTGTAAAATTAACGTACTTTAATTAATTTCTAGAAGCTCACTCGAAACTTTTCGTATTTACAAAGCGATTCCTTCGAATCCGGTAAATATTTAAACACCTCTTAATGAAAATCCACCTTGAATTAGAAATTATTTCTTTAATTTTAAAAGATTTATGCTTTCGATTAAAATTCAAATCACCCAACCGGTATAAAATCAATTGCGAACCCTCTTTAAAATAAATAAAAAATGTATTCGGTTTCTTTTCCTCGTTTCAAATGAAAAACGCGTCGAAATCGTACCATGTACTGCCATATCGTATAATTCGACCATCTGCAGGCCGAATTAAACGGCCAGGGAACGTGACCGAAAACCAAATGGCATCATTATCAGTTCTTCTCTTCTTCTTTAGTTCAAATGGTGGGGTTGCAAAAAAAAATTCGTTCCACCCCTAAAATGAATGAAACAATTTGTATCTTTCTTGTTACTTGTATCGTTTAATTTAGTGGCCATGTTTAAACGATTTAAATTTAACAAAAAGAATTAAATATTATGTGGTAGTAAATAAAAGAGAAGGGTGGGTTGATGTGGTCTTTTTTCTCGTCCCCCTTTTTAGTAGTGAAGATTTAAATTTCCAATTTAATTTGGCCGTCAGTAGTTTAATATATACAAGATGCGTCTTATTGGATCTAAGGGGGTGGTCTTTTGGGGGGTGTGGGGTTAGGTTGGCGTTTTATTAGCATTTTGTTTACGTTGAGCTCTGGGGGATTAAGCCCGATTATTTAAGAAATTTATTAAACGGAAGGCAAGCGGGCGAAGCTGATGCTGCTGCCCCCTCTTATCCTGCCGCGCGTTTTCCCGCGCGTACGACGAAAATAGTTTATGTAAATTTGCCTTTTAGAAAGAGACAGGGAGGTAAAGGGGGCACGAACGGACGCATAAATATTCATCGCGGCTTCGTTTCCAACCCCTTATTAATACGCCTATGATGCGGATTAAAAATTTTCGCCGCCCCCGACTCGTTCAAAGATCTTTTGCAAATATATGTTTAAGAGATTTTTCATTTTAAATCGTTTTATATTTAACGGGTGCTAATGTAATTTAGAACTTTACGAGTTTGTTTGAAAATTTGTTTTAATTTATCGTTTATATTAAATATAAAAAGGGAAACTCGATGTATGATGACAATTGGTCAAACTTAATTAAAATACATAGTTCATAAGAAATTGGACCAATTACAACAACGTTGTGCTCCTAGAATATGAGTGGTCTTAACTCCCTAGTGAAAATAGAAGAAGTCCTAGAAAAGCCAAGAAATAATGAGTTACCTGGCAGCAACCAAGTCCCTGCGAAATTCATTAAATAAGGAAGGAGTCAACTGATCTATCAGTTACACAAAATATACGAGCAAATGAGGACTACAGCAGAATTGTCCGAGGAGTGAAATCTAAGGCCATCTGCCCTAATCATAAGAAGAGAACTAGCTGAAGTGTGAAAAATGTACAGGTATTATAAATGTGATTGAAAAGCTTCTAGGATCTGGCATAGAACTATTTGTTCTATTTGTTCATCGATTTCAAGTCAGCTGATGACAGCATCACACGATCGAAACCATATAATGATCCATAGCCTCAAAATTCCAAGAAAACTGGAAGATCTGGTAAGAATGGCAGCAAGGAAAGTTAGGTGCTGCATAAAATACAAAATAACATCTCATAATTAGAGTGTTTTTGATGTTAAAGTGTTTCTAAATCTGAAATTAAAAACGACAGAAAAAAACTTTTTGAATGAAAAATGTTCTAAATTAATCTAGAAATCGAATGATGTATACGATTTTCTTCCATCATCTGTGATTGTTGATTTAGAAGACTTTAGATGTCTTTATACTCAAATTTGACTAAAAAAGTTATGGTAAAAACCGTCCTTTCATATCAGTGTTAAATCCTAACTTATAAATCTTAGAAGTCTTAAACTTTCAAAATTGACGTTTTTGATGTTAAATTGTATTTAAATCCGAAATTAGAAACAATAGAAAGAAGCGTTTTGAATGAAAAATGTTCTAAATTAATCTATAAATCGAATGATGTATACGATTTTCTTCCATCAGCGGTTATTGCTGATTAATAAGACTTAAGATGTTCTAACACTCCAAATTTGACGATTTTGACGTTAAAACTGGTCCTGAATAAAAAATTTAAACGATAGAAAGAAATTTTTCAAACAAAAAAAATTCTAAATTAGTCTAAAAAAGTTATAATAAAAACTGTCATTTCATATCAGTGTTAAATCCTAACTTATAAATCTTAGAAGTNGAAGTCCTAGAAAAGCCAAGAAATAATGAGTTACCTGGCAGCAACCAAGTCCCTGCGAAATTCATTAAATAAGGAAGGAGTCAACTGATCTATCAGTTACACAAAATATACGAGCAAATGAGGACTACAGCAGAATTGTCCGAGGAGTGAAATCTAAGGCCATCTGCCCTAATCATAAGAAGAGAACTAGCTGAAGTGTGAAAAATGTACAGGTATTATAAATGTGATTGAAAAGCTTCTAGGATCTGGCATAGAACTATTTGTTCTATTTGTTAGCCTCAGATATAGCCTCAAAATTCCAAGAAAACTGGAAGATCTGGTAAGAATGACAACAAGGAAAGTTAGGTGCTGCATAAAATACAAAATAACATCTCATAATTAGAGTGTTTTTGATGTTAAAGTGTTTCTAAATCCGAAATTAAAAACGATAGAAAAAAACTTTTTGAATGAAAAATGTTCTAAATTAATCTAGAAATCGAATGATGTATACGATTTTCTTCCATCATCAGTGATTGCTGATTTAGAAGACTTAAGATGTTCTAACACTCCAAATTTGACGATTTTGATGTTATTATTGATCCTGAATAAAAAATTTAAACGATGGAAAGAAATTTTTCAAACAAAAAACATTCTAAATTAGTCTAAAAAAGTTATGGTAAAACCCGTCCTTTCATATCAGTGTTAAATCCTAACTTATAAATCTTAGAAGTCTTAAACTTACAATATTGACGTTTTTGATGTTAAAGTGTTTCTAAATCTAAAATTAAAGATGATGGAAAAACGCTTTTTGAATGAAAAATGTTCTAAATTAATCTAGAAATCGAATGATGTATACGATTTTCTTCCATCAGCGGTTATTGCTGATTAATAAGACTTAAGATGTTCTATCACTCCAAATTTGGCGATTTTGATGTAGAAACTGATATTGAATAAAAAAATTTAAAACGATGGAAAGAAATTTTTCAAACAAAAAATATTCTAAATTAGTCTAAAAAAGTTATAGCAAAAACCGTCCTTTCATATCAGTGTTAAATTCTGACCTATATATCTTGGAAGTCTTAAACTTACAAAATTGACGATTTTGATGTTAAAGTGTTTCTAAATCCAAAATTAAAAACGATGGAAAAAAACTTTTTGAATAAAAAATGTTCCAAATTAATCTAGAAATCGAATGATGTATACGACTTTCTTCCATCAGCGGTTATTGCTGATTAATAAGACTTAAGATGTTCTAACACTCCAAATTTGACGATTTTGACGTTAAAACTGGTCCTGAATAAAAAATTTAAACGATAGAAAGAAATTTTTCAAACAAAAAAAATTCTAAATTAGTCTAAAAAAGTTATAATAAAAACTGTCATTTCATATCAGTGTTAAATCCTAACTTATAAATCTTAGAAGTCTTAAACTTTCAAAATTGACGTTTTTGATGTTAAATTGTTTCTAAATCCGAAATTAGAAACGATAGAAAGAAGCGTTTTGAATGAAAGATGTTCTAAATTAATGTATAAATCGAATGATGTATACGATTTTCTTCCATCATCTGTGATTGCTGATTTAGAAGACTTAAGATGTCTTTATACTCAAATTTGACGATTTTGATGTTATTATTGATCCTGAATAAAAAATTTAAACGATGGAAAGAAATTTTTCAAACAAAAAATATTCTAAATTAGTCTAAAAAAGTTATAGTAAAACTCATCCTTTCATATCAGTGTTAAATCCTAACTTATAAAACCTAGAAGTCTTAATCTTTCAAAATTGACGTTTTTGATGTTAAATTGTGTTTAAATCCGAAATTAGAAACAATAGAAAGAAGCGTTTTGAATGAAAAATATTCTAAATTAATGTATAAATCGAATGATGTATACGATTTTCTTCCATCATCTGTGATTGCTGATTTAGAAGACTTAAGATGTCTTTATACTCAAATTTGACGATTTTGATGTTATTATTGATCCTGAATAAAAAATTTAAACGATGGAAAGAAATTTTTCAAACAAAAAATATTCTAAATTAGTCTAAAAAAGTTATAGTAAAACTCATCCTTTCATATCAGTGTTAAATCCTAACTTATAAATCTTAGAAGTCTTAAACTTTCAAAATTGACGTTTTTGATGTTAAATTGTTTCTAAATCCGAAATTAGAAACGATAGAAACAAGCGTTTTGAATGAAAAATGTTCTAAATTAATCTATAAATCGAATGATGTATACGATTTTCTTCCATCATCTGTGATTGCTGATTTAGAAGACTTAAGATGTCTTTACGCTCCAAATTTAACGATTTTGATATTAAAATTGATTATAAATAAAAAATTAAAAACGACGGAAAGAAATTTTTCGATCAAAAAATTTTCTAAATGAGCCTAAAAAAATTGTAGTAGATACCGTCCTTTCATATCACTGTTAAATCCTAACCTATAAGACTTAAAAGTCTTAAACTTACAAAATTGACGTTTTTGATCTTAAAGTGTTTCTAAATAAAAAATTAAAATGATGAAAAAAAACTTTTTGAATGGAAAATGTTCTGAATTAATCTAGAAATCGAATGATCTATATGATTTTCTTCCATAGTCTGTGATTGCTGATTTAGAAGACTTAAGATGTCTTTGTACTCAAATTTGACGATTTTGACGTTATTATTGATCCTGAATAAAAAATTTGGATGGATAGAGACCGTATGATGAAAATTGGCTGAAGTGTGAAAATTGCACAGGTATTATAAATTTGATAGAACTATTTGTTCTATGCAGATCTTAGAGCACAACATCGACGCATTCGATATGTTTATCGATTTCAAGTCAGCTTATGACAGCATTGTACGATTGAAACCATATAATAGCGTCAAAATTCCAAGAAAACTGGAAGATCTGATAAAAATGACAACAAGGAACGTCAGGTGCTCAATAAAATACAAAATAACAGATAATAGAGTGTAAGTAACAGACTTACAATTAGTCAAAGAGACGCACTGCCATGTCGCCTATTCAACGTATGCCTGAAAAAGAGGATGAAGGATGATGAAGTTGACATCACTGATATCGTTGCCAGAACTCTGCTATAAATGGTAGGAACTTATATAGCACTAATATACTTAATCAACAGCTATGGTCTACAACCAAATGAGCAAAAAACAAAATCACGTAAAATTCAGGATAATAACCATCTTGATACTTTATATACGTTGTTTTCAGCGTGAACTCGAAGAATAACTGTAGAGCAGACATGAGAAGGCCGACCTCCTGCCCATCTTTGAGAGGAGCCTTGTAGCTTAGGAGGAGCTTGTTGTTTCAGCTATCCATTGATGTATTTTGTTTCCCCCTAACATTAAGAATTAAGACGATATTAGCAAAAATTACCATAAACTACCTTTCTGAAAGGTTTGTTGTTTTAGCAAAACGTATCGTGGTAAATATAGCAGATACACAACAAATGTATCAACAAAAATTGTAGCAAATTTTGTTCTTTACAATATTCCGCTCCTTCGTTTTTAACCTATAATGCATAGGAATTCAGACATCGTGCTTTCCCGCAAAATCTCATTGTAAAATGCGATAATTTTAGTTTACATCAATTTTTCGATTTAATTAATCGAAAAGCGAAAGTTGAAGGAGCAGTGTTATAATAGACAAAATTTGGATGTGTGGGCAAAGTAGAAAAAGGATTTAGCTTTCCATTGGTGTATTTTGTTTCCTCCTATCATTAAGAATTAAGAAGATATCAGCAAAAATTACCTTAAGTTACCTTTCTGAAAGGTTTGTGGTAAATATAGCAGATACACAACAAATGTATAAACAAAAATTGTAACAAATTTTGTTCTTTACAACATTCCTCTCTTTCATTTTTAACCAATAATGCATAGGAATTCAGATATCGTGATAGATACAAAAATTTCGATGTATAACGACTGACTACCTGTCGTTAGATAGACTGTGTGCCAAAAGAATAAAATGTCGTTGTTTACCATCTATAAACTACAGACAACCTAAAATCTATACCTGATGAGCTAGGTAAACTACCCTGCTAGATACTGTTGGCAAAAGACTAATTATTGCTATCAGAAGATTAAATACTACTAGTAAAAGACTAAAAACTGCTTGGAAAGAGGAAATACTATTTCAAAAAGTTACCTACTGCTTCTAAAATGCTAAATACCGCAGAAAAAAACTACAACTTACTTGGAAAAGACTAGATACTGTTTTCAAAATAATACCAACTTGGACTGGCGGAATGTTACTTCCAAGACTACTTATTACTTTCAAAGACTTTAATAATTGTTTGGAAAAAAGATATGCTTTACATAAAGCTACCTACTGCTTCCAGAAAGTTAGATACTGCTGGAAAAGACTAATAACTACTTGAAAAGAAGAGATATGCTCTCCAAACAAGGTACCTACTACTTCCAAAATGCTAGATACTGGTGGAAAAGATAACAATCTGCTTGGAGAAGACTAGATAGTGCTAACAAACAACCACAAACTGATTGGAAAGATGAGATACTGCTTCCATAAGACTACTTACTGTTTTCAAAGTGCTATATACTACTAGAAATGATTACGACCTGCTTGGAGACGACTAAATTAATACTGCTGGGAGAAACTATTATCTGCTTAGAAAGACAAGATAGTGTTTCCAAAAGACTATTAACTACTTTCAGAACGCTAAATATTGTTGGAAAGACAACTAATCGCTTGGAGAAAGCTAGATATTGTTGACAAATACTATTTAATGCTTTCAGAAGACAATATACTGCAGTCAAAACATTACTAAGTGCTTGGAGATTACTATACTACTGGCTGAAGACTATTTACTGAAACTATTCTTCTGTTGAGTGATATCTTTCTGTGTCCCTTCCATTAAAGATTTAAAAATTGCTGCTACAACAGTCGATTCTTTGTCACCCAGATGCGATATATCTTTTTAGAGTCTGATCTGTGTTAATACTAGAACTAACAGTAGACCGAAAACTAGAAACATTCAGATTTAGTCGCACGTCTCTCAAGACGGCAATAGAAATATGCAACATAGTGATATCTTATACTAACTAGCGCTACCTACCACTATCACTAGAACTAGCACTAGACCTAGAACTAGAAACATTCGGATTTAGCAGCACGTCTCTCAAAACGGCTAAAGCCGAATGATTCTAGTTCTAGGTCTTGTGTTAGTTAGATAGTGCTAGTTTAAAACTAGAACTAACACTAGACCTAGAATTAGAAAGTATCGGATTTAGTGTAATCTCTCTCTGAAGACATACGGCTAACCCAATCCGGAATTTGCAACCCACCCTCTGCTCCATGCCCAACCCGACATTTGAGAAATTCGCACTGGTTAAAATGTTAATTAACCTAACACAAAGTGGAATTTTTACAAAAAATTCTGAATTAAATCACTAAATTAAGTATTATTATTATATTAATTAGGTATATAGTCTTCTGAAAGTATTAAATAGTCTTTGTCAACAATATCTAGCTTTCTCCAAGCAACTAGTAGTCTTTCCAACAATATTTAGCATTCTGAAAGTAGTTAATAGTCTTTTAAAAACAGTATCTAGTCTTTTCCAAGTAAGTTGTAGTTTTTTTCTGCAGTATTTAGCATTTTAGAAGCAGTAGGTAACTTTTTGAAATAGTATTTCCAAGCAGTTTTTAGTCTTTTACTAGCAGTATTTAATCTTCTGATAACAATAATTAGTCTTTTGCCAACAGCATCTAGCAGGGTAGATTACCTAGCTCATTAGGTGTAGATTTTAGGTTATCTGTAGTTTATAGATGGTACACAACGACATTTCAGTAGTTGTGCGTCTAAAACCTAAGAAACAACCGTATTTCACCCGAAAATATGCGTTTTTGCCAAATGTACTGCGAAAATATATGGTTAACACGA
This sequence comes from Onthophagus taurus, assembly GCF_000648695.1. Lineage (NCBI taxonomy): Eukaryota > Metazoa > Arthropoda > Insecta > Coleoptera > Scarabaeidae > Onthophagus > Onthophagus taurus. Next base: position 4,701 of record NW_019281714.1, on the reverse strand, counting down.
TCGATGACGTCACGTCGAATCTTTAAAGTGATTTTTCGGTAAGTTTTAGACTTTTCCGGCCTTTTTTTTTGGAACGGCTTATTTGAGTGATTTCTCCTCGTTTAAAAAAAATTGTCGATTCTTAAGCAATATGATGATTCTTGAATTATACCTAACTATATTCCAAGTTAAGCAATATCACACGTTATTTCAAGAAAGTTATGAATTGACAACAATCAACCTGAAGTGTTAGAAACGCAATATTCTGACACTGAAGGCAGATTTTGGCAAAATTTTTCACAAACGTGCACACTTTAAGTGAAATGTATTTCCATTCTGGTTCTTTGTCAGTCCGAAAAAAAAGTTATTAATGGGCACTCAATCACACGTGGCGAATTGTATAACTAATAGAAACGGCTACCAAGCAAAAGATGGCGTTAGCTAAAATTTAAAATTCACTATCCAAATTTTATTTCAATTTAATGTTAATTACTTTTCATATCGTCTTACTCATTTCCAAAGTTATTAAGAAAATGTGTCATTTCCAATTCTAAATAATTCTCTAACGTTACAAATATTCTTATTGGATTAATTTTAATTCTCGTCGTCCTTGATTCAAATGCTCACTCAGATATGGAGTACACGTACCAACCTTCAATTAGGTATGGAAAATAAGCGATGAAACGAAGGTGTTCGGATTCAGGAAAGCGCACCTCCTTAATTGACCGAGAGATATCCGACTGGCGGAGGATAGAAGCAAGTCTTCTCTATTCTCTCTACCTAGAGTTCTTCTCGGCAAGTTTTTGCCATCCACATCTTCAACCGTTCCGAGGCTGAGTGTGTACGTTCGTTGGGTTCTTCACTATTTTGCATACGAGGCGATAGGATGTAGAGACCGTGCGCGGATCTACTAAATGTAAATTATGCGCACGTCCTAACACGTAAGGTGCGAACCCATTCACACTACCGTAACTGCTCAATAAATGGACCGGCGAAGTTGTTTTAAATTATCGTGAGACGAGCTAAGCTTAATGGGATTCCAAAAAAAGGAAACGAGAATCTATTTAAAATGTAGAATAAAAAGAAAACTTTACAACCCCATACAGCGGTCAATTCAATGCAAAATTTCTCTATATTGATTTGGTACTTTATTCTAAATTCGTCTATATTGATTTTGGTGGAACGGATATCCGGCCAATTTTGCAATTTTCGCCGATTAAGTTTTAAAAATTTGTATAAAATCGATTTCTTGGAATATGCGTATGAAAATTTCCCTAAATGTTAATAAAAGTGTNTTTTCGCCGATTAAGTTTTAAAAATTCGTATAAAATCCATTTCTTGGAATATAAGTATGAAAATTTCCCAAAATGTTAATAAAAGTGTCCTCTTTCTAATGAACTAACACGTTTTGAAAAATAATTTTTAGATTTTGAGCAAACAATATTTGAAGTTTTGATAAAATTTTCGATGTTGCAATTTTCATCGATAACTTTCTAAATTCGCTATAAAATTAATTTCTTGAAGTATCTTTGTGGGAATATCACCAGTTATCAATTAAAGTATCCTCTTTTTAATGCAACAAGCCGTTTTGAAAAATCGCTTTTAGTTTTTGAGAAATAATTTTTTGAGATGATCTACAACTTTTTCAAATTTTGCAATTTTCGCCGATTAAGTTTTAAAAATTCATATAAAATCAATTTCTTGGAATATAAGTATAAAAATTTCCCAAAATGTTAATAAAAGTGTTCTCTTTCTAATGAACTAACACGTATTGAAAAATAATTTTTATTTTTTGAGAAAACAATATTTGAAGTTTTGATAAAATTTTCGATGTTGCAATTTTCATCGAAAACTATCAAAATTCGCTATAAAATTAATTTCTTGAAGGATGCTTGTGGAAATATCACCAATTGTTAATTAAAGTATCCTCTTTTTAATGCAAAAAGCCGTTTTGAAAAATCACTTTCAGTTCTTGAGAAATACATTTTTGAAATGATCGACAATTTGTTCGCCGATTAAGTTTTAAAAATTCGTATAAAATCCATTTCTTGGAATATGAATATGAACATGTGCCAAACTATTAATAAAAGTGTCCTCTTTCCAATGAACCAACCCGTTTTGAAAAATAGCTTTTAGTTTTTGGGAAAACAATATTTGAAGTTTAGCAATCGTAGATTCTCTAGGTTAACGATCTCGGGTGATTGATAAAATTGGACTATTGGAACTGAAAGCAGGTAACGCATGCGTTGAAGTTGGAGTTTTTTAAGAAACTGGGAAATATGAATATGAAAACAAGCTTATTTTATGAATTTAGTAAAATATCTAAAGTTATTCAAATCATTAATGACATTCATAAGGCGATTTTTGTAATTGTTAATGGTGATGTAATATTGCGAGACAGATGGATTCCAAATAATCTTTTATTTCATAATTTGTAAGTCATAACCTCCATTATATAATCAAATAATACCCTTTCTCTTCTTTACAGTTTAATATAGGAAAAATTCCTTTTCTTTTGATAAGTTTTTTAGAATTATTTATACTAACCTTGAAATTTTCAGAATTTATTATAAATATATTATAACACGCCTAGGATTTTAGATTTTTAACTTTTGGTTTTTACGAAAAACATTTTAAAGTTTCTAAATTTCAATTTGAATTTTTTGTGATGGTTTTGAAATTTTTGTTAATTCTCCAATTTTCAATCCGATTGCGAATGTGGTTTTACAAATTCCAACTCTTTTGATTTGACGCTAACTTAATTGTATATTTTCCGTTTAATTAATTAATTAAATTAGACAATGTACTTTCAGTCGTGCCTGATGAAGGAATAAGTTATTGTGAAACTTCTTGTACCGAAATAAATTTTAGTAAAAAATATAGCTTCATCGTTAATCTAGAGTTTTAATTTTTTTTTTTTCTTTTAAAATTATTTTACTCTGATATTTTTATTCCTTTTTGTAACCTGTTTTAAATTTTGTTCGGTGTTGATTTGATCCGTCTTTAGAGTTCAATTGTGTACGGTATTGTGTTTTCTTGTTTAGAATAGTTATTTTCGTGTTTCTTTTAAATAATGTTTTATTTTAACGTAGAAATTTGTTTGTTCAGCGTGATTTTTTAACTATTCGACTGTAAGTTGAGATGTATTTATCCAATTTTATTGTTTTTTATATTTTTTAAGATCATTACAGTTATTATATCTTTTTGTAGATTTGGCTGATGATGACATCATAATATGTCGAAACTAGTACCAAGTATATAAACTTAATTAATAAAAAACTTTAGAGGTCAAGAGGCCTACTTATTATTATTTCATTTCAACATAGAGTTTTAATAGTTCTATCACAATATTTGAAGTTTTGATAAAATTTTCGATGTTTCAATTTCCATCGATAATTTTCAAATTTCGCTATAAAATTCAATTCTTGAAGGATCCTTGTGGAAATATTACCAATTATTAATTAAAGTATCATCTTTTTGATGCAAAAAGCCGTTTTGAAGAATCACCTTCAGTTCTTGAGAAATAAATTTTTGAAATGATCTAAAAATTTTTCGAATTTTGCAATTTTCGCCGATTAAGTTTTAAAAATTCGTGTAAAATCCATTTCTTGGAATATGAGTATGAAAATTTCCCAAAATGTTAATAAAAGTGTCCTCTTTCCGATGAACCAACACGTTTTGAAAAATAACTTTTAGTTTTTGAGAAAACAATATTTGAAGTTTTGATAAAATTTTCGATGTTGCAATCTTCATCGATAACTTTCAAAATTCGCTATAAAATTAATTTCTTAAAGGATCCTTGTGGAAATATCACCAATTATTAATTAAAGTATCTTCTTTTTAATGCAACAAGCCGATTTGACAAATCGCTTTTAGTTTTGGAGAAATAAATTTTTGAAATGATCAACAATTTCTTCGAATTTTGCAATTTTTGCCGATTAAGATTTAAAGATTCGTATAAAATCCATTTCTTGGAATATGAGTACGAAAATGTCCCAAAATGTTAATAAAAGTGTCCTCTTTCCAATGAACGAACCCGTTTTGAAAAATAACTTTTAGTTTTTGAGAAAGCAATATTTGAAGTTTTGATAAAATTTTCGATGTTGCAATTTTCATCGATAATATTTAAAATTCGCTATAAAATTAATTTCTTGATGGATCCTTGTGGAAATATCACCAATTATTAATGGAAGTATCCTCTTTTTAATACAAAAAGCCATTTTGAAAAATCACTTTCAGTTCTTGAGAAATAAATTTTTGAAATGAACGAAATTTTTTCGAATTTTACAATTATCGCCGATTAAAATTTAAAAATTCGTATAAAATCCCTTTCTTGGAATATGAGTACGATAATGTCCCAAAATGATAATAAAAGTGTCCTCTTTCCAATGAACGAACCCGTTTTGAAAATTAACTTTTAGTTTTTGAGATAACAATATTTGAAGTTTTGATAATATTTTCGTTGTTGCAATTTTCATCAATAACTTTCAAAATTCGCTATAAAATTAATTTCTTCAAGGATCACTGTGGAAATATCACCAATTATTAATTAAAGTATCGTCTTTTTAATGCAACAAGCCGTTTTGAAAAATCATTTTCAGTTCTTGAGTAATAAATTTTTGAAATCATCGACAATTTTTTCGAATTTTGCAATTTTTGCCGATCAAGTTTTAAAAATTCGTATAAAATCCATTTCTGGGAATATGAGTATCAAAAATTTCC
>NW_019281713.1:0-10720 GCF_000648695.1 Onthophagus taurus | reverse complement strand
TTTTTTATGAAAACGACAATGTTTTTTAAAAAATAATAAGAGTAAAAAAAGTTTTAGAATTAAATTCCACATGAAATGAAGTAGTAAATTATTAAATCCGCCAAAAGGTTAAAAAAATATGTCAAAATTTATGGTACCATCACCCTTAATCAACCCTTTGAAATGCCTCAATTGAGTTCAATTTGCTACCAATTACACTCATAACGTATACCAAATGTGGTTCTTCTAGCTTCATTTATTACGAAGATATTTAACTTTTTAAAAATTTAAGAGCCAGCTTTGAAGGCCTATAACTCCTCAGGTGTACAACTTAGTACAGAGGTAAGTTACTTTAAATCATCTTAATTTATTGTCCTCTACATGTCCCTGCTCTGTGTCGGTTCTTATGTGAATCACCCTGTATATATAGTTGGGTGATAAAAATTTGGAGATAGAACCATTTGAAACTTCGTTACGTTTCCATCTTAATCCTAAAATGTCTAAATGCAGATCGCGACTTAAAAGCAATATGATATTAGAAGCCGAGGCAGCTGAGGTGCTGAGGCAGTCGTTGAAATATTACGAAATAATAAGTAAAAGTTTCTGTACATACAGCATTAATGTAATAATTCTAATGTAATTATTAGAAGCCGAGGCAGTGGCTCAAATATTGCAAAACAATAAATAATGGTTACATTTTATTATTACGTTATTAGAAACCGAGGCAGCGAAGTTACCGAGGCAGTGGCCCAGGTATTACAATGTAATAAATAAAAGTTTGTTTTTAAGGTTAATATGTTATTAGAAGCTGAGGCAACTATGTTGCCGAGGTAGTAGTTGAAGTATTAATATATTATTAAAAGCCCAGATAGCTTTGCTGCAGAGGCAGTCTCAAGTGTGAGAAAACGGTAAATGATGGTTACTTTTTATTATTAATATTTTATTAGAAGCCGAGGCAGCTATGTTGCCGAAGTAGTGGCTCAAGTATAACAAAACAACAAATAATGGTTAATTTTTGTTATTATTATTTTGTTACTATTCCCGGTAGCCCGTCCTATGGGAATCGAGTGGTTGAAAGTAGGCAGGATATCTGCGACCTGATTATTTCAGTTCTGTATTTGTTGACGGATGCTTGGATAGCAGCCGCAAGCTCTCTTCTTAATGTATTGAGCCTTGGTTTGTTCAAGACGACATTTCACGTGGATTATCACATGTGAGTCCCTAAACAGAGGTGGGTCCATTCAATTTAATCGCCAACTATAGACCCATCTTTATTCTGTCAATAGCCTCAAAGTCTTACAACGCCTTATCTATTTGCTTATGTTTAATGTCAAATCACCCTTAATCCCTGAACAACAAAAAGGGATTTTTTTTTTGGGGTAGGTCAGTAGAATCAAAATTGATTTCATTTTCTATTTTTTTTTATTAAATACCTTTGATAACAATAGCCAAGTTGATGAATAGCCTTTGACAGGATTAATCATGGGATTCTTAAGGAAGCCATCTGGGCCCGTTGTTATTTCTGTTCTACATCAATAATATCCATGCCTGCTTTTACCACTCAAAATTTCTTTTATTTGCCGATGACAGCAAAATATTTACTCCAATTGGTTCACTTCATGACTGTGTGAAATTGCTGGATGACCTGGATAATCGCTTTTGATTTTATCTTTTGATAATCGCTCGGTGTTCTCTTTGAGTCCAAACTTACCGTTTGCATCCCAAATATAATAAATAAATAAATACAAATAAATTAAACAACTTTAGAATAACACCCGCATTGATGAAACCAAAGACTAAACAAGGTAAAAATAACATAAACCTATTTATGTAATTGAATTAAAAAAAATTCCATGTTTAGAGAGGAAATTTATATTGACGTGTTTAAATGATTTCTTTATCTGTGGAATGCTTTAATATTTTGTAAACAATAATATTGAACTAAATTTATTTTAATTTATTATTATTGTTTTTGTCTTATTTAACGATAAACTCCGCATTAGTTAATAGATAATTTTTGAAATAAATGTTATCAATTAAATTAATATGTTTAATAAAACATCTTATACGTTTTATGTTTTATCATTTATTCATACTGCCCTTGTTGGATATGACCACATTCCCCATCCTTCTTTGACCAAAGTTTATCTTTTTACTTTATAATTTATTATTAAATTTATTATTTATCGTATAGGGAAAGTGACCAACCTAAATTTAGTGATTTTAGGAGGTAACTAGATTTAGGTTGGTAGTAAAAGGAGCCAGAATATAAGTTGGCGGTAAAAATCAAAACAAATCAGCACCATCTACAGGTTGGAGACGCAAGCGATGGAAGTAGGTAACTAAAAGGTATGGGGAAGGTTTGAATTAACGGTTTTGAACGCTAAAAGGCATGCCCCACGACCGACGCTTGAATGCGCGTGCGCAGAAAATAGATAACACGTGGGTACAATACACGTATGCACTGCCATAATATATTGTATTATACGAAAATGTGAGTACAGCGTGCATGGAGTTTGAAATATTTAAAAACAAAATGAATCATAAGTTTCAATGTGCCCTATTCAGGAATATAGAATTTTTCAGGTAAATTATAAATTAAGTAAAGTGTATAACATTATATGAAATTTTAATAAAACTTTAGGGATAAAATATTTTACCAAATATACAAGAATGATGAAAGTGAAGTGTGTGTATGGATTACATACATTGAGACTGAACATGGGGATTGCTTCAAAGATTACGATTGGCACCTTAGATGGGAAAGTGACGAGTTCATCGATTTGGTGGAAAATGAAGTTCAAATATTAAATTTATTTTAAGAGAATCGTGCTCCGAAGAGGTTCATGAAATTTTAGCGGATTTATAGTAAAAATTGATCATTAAATATAATTCAATTACCTTATAGGAAATATTAAATTTAAAAAAAGTGTATTTATTGTCATTTAAATGTACTATATTGAAATAAATATTAAAACAATATTGTTGTAAATTGTTGTAAAACAGCTGAACGTGTTTAAAAAAACACTTTTTTGTTTTTTGAGATAAGTGCGTCATATTTAGACTCATTTTAAAGGTTTTTTTAATAAAGAATACTTCATGAAAGAACACCATGAAGTTGTCCATTTGTTTATTATATGATAACTAACTTCAGATTTAAAATGTCAACCTCAATTTTGACATATTTGTAATTTTCATTAAGAATCCTTTAAAATGAGTACAAACACGACATATTTATCTTCAATATTAATGACTTCCGGCCAACTTCCGGTTAGAAATGTCAATATCAATTTTGACATATTTGTAATTGTCGTGAAAAATCCTTTAAAATGAGCCCTAACATGATACGTTTAATTCGAAGTAATTTTAAAATCAATAGCTATATTCATTGTTGCTAACTTCGGGTTTAACGTATTTTTATTCAAACTTTTTTGTTTTTTGAGATAAGTGCGTCATGTTTGGACTCATTTTAAAGGTTTTTTTTAATAAAGAATACATCATGAAAGAACACCATGAAGTTGCCCATTTGTCTAGTATATGATAAATAGCTTCAGATTTAAAATGTCAACCTCAATTTTGACATATTTGTAATCTTCATTAAAAATCCTTTAAAATGAGTACAAACACGACATATTTATCTTCAATATTAATAAAGTTATGGTCAAGTTCCGGTTAGAAATGTCAACGTCAATTTCGACATATTTGTAATCGCCGTGAAAAATCATTTAAAATGAGTTCAAACATGATACGTTTGATTCCAATATTAGTCGAGATATAAGCAACTTCCGATTTGAAATGTCAATGTCATTTTGACAAATTTTTAATTTTTATAAAATGTCTTAAAATTTATCACAAAAACAAAAATGCAATAAATAAAATTTAAAATTTAGGTTGGTATTAATATTTAATAATTAAACTGCTATCTTCATTGTTGCTAACTTCGGGTTTAACGTTTTTTTTTCAAACTTTTTTGTTTTTTGAGATAAGCGCGTCATACTTGGACTCATTTTAAATGTTTTTTAATAAAGAATACATCATGAAAGAACACCATGAAGTTGTCCATTTGTCTAGTATAAGATAACTAACTTCAGATTTAAAATCAACCTCAATTTTGACATATTTGTAATCTTCATTAAAAATCCTTTAAAATAAGTATAAACACGACATATTTATCTTCAATATTAATGATGTTATGGTCAACTTCCGGTTAGAAATGTCAATATCAATTTTGACATATTTGTAATTGTCGTGAAAAATCCTTTAAAATGAGCCCAAACATGATACGTTTAATTCCAATATTAGTGGAGATATAAGCAATTTCCGGTTTAAAATGTCAATGTCATTTTGACAAATTCTTAATTTTTATAAAATGTCTTAAAATTTATCACAAAAATACAATAAACAAGATTTAAAATTAAGGTTGGTATTAATATTTAATAATTAAATTGCTATTTTCATTGTTGCTAACTTCGGGTTTAACGTTTTTTTTTCAAACTTTTTTGTTTTTTGAGATAAGTACGTCATGTTTGGACGTATTTTAAAGTTTTTTTTTAATAAAGAATACATTATGACAGAACACCATGAAGTTGTCCATTTGTCTAGTATAAGATAACTAAAAAAAAAAATAAAAACGTAGGAAAAGTAAAAAACTTTTTTGAGAAATAATAATAAAATGTTTAATTTTATCAAGTATACATGTTTCGAAACTAATGTTTCATCTTCAGTACCTAAATTTAAAAGAAATAAGAAACAATTAACAAATGTTAAACGGAACGTGTTAATACGGTAGGAGAAATCGGACTTTGAAAAAGTGAACTTACTTGGATTAATATACAATAAATGGAANATTCCAAACATTTACCCATTTTGAATTAAATACAACCTTTAAATCCAATTAATTATGTGTTTTTCATTAAAAAAACTAAAATTCAACGTTAATTTTGACAAGCAACTGCAATATTTGGATCTTAATCACCATGGTAACCGAGTCAAGTTGGATAACCTAGAAATAATAAAATTTTAACCGTTAATATTTCGCTTTATATTTGAATATTTTTTTGTTTTATTTTATATCTTTTTTTTATATTTTTGTATATTGCTTCTTAAGTGAAATACACTGTATGAATAAAAATATAGAAATCAGTTCTTCCAATGACGTCACAGCAAGGCTTTTGCAGGGGGATACGTTCATATATTATGGGGTTGGATGTGACGCCAACGAATTAGTAATCTATAGAATATAAGTTGTCGTTGTTAGAAGAACATCAAAATAAAATGTAGTTAGGTGTCATCACTGTGAGTTGGTTATTTTCGATCCTATCCCTTTCCCAAGAACCAAGAACCCTTTGGTTCACAATTTCATAATATTTTTACTGACTTCAACTTAACCAAGCATACATATCAGTACGCTGGGTTGCATAATATTACTATGAATTGTCTTGTAACGAATAAAAAATGTCTGTTAACGGATTCGTTTGACACAAAAGTCGTTTTCTAGAAATTATTTTTTCTTATGTTAGGTTTTTTTCCAAACAGCCTCTTTTTTTACAGATTCCTTAGCCACAGCGCCATGTAACGTGTTAATAAATTAACATCACTGTATTGCTATACATTATATTATACAGGGTGAGTTATTACTATACCGGCGGTCGATAGTTACTAAACCGTTTGAAAAACAAAAAAATGTTTTATACAAAAGTTGTTTGACTCATCACTTTCTATTACCTAAAATTATTTTCACTTATACAGGTGTTCCATTTAAGCGTAATGGAGAGTACGCAAACTTATTTAAACGGAACACTCTGTATATATTATCATATTATGAATACAACTAAATTTGTTTATACAATAAAATATATGTTACTATTTCACAGTGTTCATAGTTCTTGAGATATTCAATTGTTCTTCCAAAATGTGCCTATTACAGGATCTTTTTGAAAACGATGTAAAAACGATATTTTTTCCGATTTTACCTTGAAACTACGTCAGACAATAGTCAAAGCCAGTAGGTAGATGATAGTATTCAAAGATATTAGATACACCATACAGGATGTTTATAAAGCTTAGCTTAGTTACTTTTGATGTTTTTCAAGTGGCTTTTTCTTCTTTCTTCTTTCGAAAAATGTGTAATAAAATGTCATTATTGTACTTAAAAAGTGACAGAATGTAATAAATTCTGTGCTTTTTTTGTCACTTTTTTTTGTTTTTTCTTTTCTGTTTGTCTGTCATTTGTAAATCAGTAATATTATATTAAAAAGCAATTAAAAAAAAAACTTTAATAAACAAATAATCAAAACGTGATAAAAATACAATTAAATGGCAGAACAATAAATTCCTTTTTTAATTACTAAATTATTTGAAGGAAATGCAGCAACAAGTTTAAACTATAAACAATTACTAAACGTTGCTCAACAAGTAGGTATTAATCTGATTAATATTTAGAAGTTGTTCAAAACGCCGCCCATTTTCTCCTCTACAAGTATTAATGCGCTGTATAAAAGATTTTGAGGTATCTCTTAACATGTACAGGGTGGTTCAAATTCGATGTCCGAATAGGCTCCGAAAAGTAGCTTACATGTCATGATCTCGTTTTTCGAGAAACTGCTAATGCCGAAAACCTCAAAGCGCTATCGTCTTTTGTTTTTCCCCTAGAGGCCAAAATTGAAAATATCGTAAAACCAACAAGTGCAATTATCTTGCTTGTTTTTATTGGTGGAGTATTATAACTAAGACATTATAAGGACACTTTTTTACAGAGAATTTCATGACGTAGTCAAAAAAAATTTTTCGGTTTTAGATTTTGAGATATTATCACAATTTTCGTTTTTTTAAATGGAAACAACCACTGATTATTCGCTTATTAAATTCGTTATTTTTTTCTGATTACAAAAATATAGGGTTTCACAGGTCTATTTCTAATTGTTTTAGAATAAAGCTAAAAATAAACGTTTTTTTAGTGTCGTCAAAGAAATTAAATTTACAGTTTCCTGTAAGTTATAACTAAAAATTAAAGTAACATATTTCTGATATTTGAAACATTTGTTGAACTATTTAATTTATATTTGTTTTACACAAATGTTGGAATAGATTGCATTATTTTACTTTTTTTTATTAATATGTAATATTATTATTAAATGACTTAATAAATTATTGATAGATGGCGTTCATATATTTATTTTTTTTTCAATTCAAATAAACATAGCAACATTTGTTTGTATTCAAAAATTTTCTGAAGTGTTAAATTTAAAAATCTTGTTTTCTAAGATGGATTACGAAAATTACGTAAGAAATTCTCTAAAGTAAGAAGTAAATTTATATGGCAGAACAACTGCATATTTCATTTACTTTTTAAAAAATCACCAGGTTATAGTTACTTTTCAAATACCAACCTTATTTCTTCCCCCAGATTTAGGTTGGTCACTCTCCCTATCCTTTTTACATTGGAGCATGATGTCACAGAGGGAGCAATTTCTGGCCCAGAACTCTCAATTTAATATATAAAAAATTGTTTTTAAGGTTAATATGTTATTAGAAGCTGAGGCAACTAAGGTGCCGAGGCAATAGATGAAGTATTACAAAATAATAAGTAAAGGTTTTCTATACAGTAAACGTACAATAGCTCAAGTGTGACGAAACAGGAAATGATGGTTACTTTTTATTATTAATATTTTATTAGAAACCGAGGCGGCGAAGCTGCCGAGGCAGTGATTGAAGTACAGGTTGCGGCAAAACTCCCTCCCTAATTTGAAGGTTGAATAAAAAACAGATGGCACAAATTAACGAAACTGTAATAACACGAATGAAATCTACAGAATGGGAAGTTACGTTATTATGTTTTACAAGTATCTTTTTTTTTGAACAGTATATCGATCAAGTGTTTTCCTTCGTTATCAATGCATTGCCGAATACGAGTTCGGAAGTTACCGTTATTGGAGTGCACAAAACCCTCGGGAACTCCATGAAAAGCCTCTACATAGCAGACGTGTTGCCGTGTGGTGAGTGATTAACAGTGTCGGGATCATCGGCCTGTACTTTTTTGAAGAGGAGGAGTGGCAGTGACTGTTCACTCGGATCGATATAAACTTTTATGGCACCACTATTCAATGCGATACAAATTCAACAGGATGTGTAACTTCAGTAGAATGGGGCCACTGCACACTCAACAGGAGATCTCTTCAAGAACTGAGGCAGCTGTTCCCAGAATGCTTGATGTCTTTGCGCGGAGACATCCACTGGCCAGTACGATCTCCAGACCTTACTCTCTGTGATTTTTTTGTATGGGGGTTTGTTAAGGCTTAAGTTTGCAAACATCGTCCTAGGACTCTGCCAACCCTACGACAAACGATTCAAGAAGAGATTGCTCGTATTCCTCAAGAAATGTTGAAAATGGCGAACTTCCGAACTTGCATTAGGCAATGCATTGATAACGAAGAAAAACACTGGAAAATACTGTTCAAAAAGAGAAACTTGTAAAACATAATAACGTAACTTCCTATTCTGCAGATTCCATTCATGTTAATACAGTTTCGTTAATTTGTACCATCTGTTTTTTATTCAACTTTCAAATTAGGGAGGGAGTTTTGCCGCACCCTGTATTATAAAATAATAGGTAAAGATTTCTATAAATCATTACTGTATCATCAAAATCCGAGGCAACTGTGCTGCCGAGGCAGTGGCTTAGGTATTACAATGCAATAAATTAGAAGGTAAAAAATTAGAAGTAAAGCAGTGATTCAAATATTATAAAATAACAAGTAACAAGTAACAAGTAACAAATAACAAGTAAACAGTATTAATTAGCGGTGGAACGGATATCCGGCAAATAGCTGACTTTGGTCGGATATTAACCCATTAACTTTCAAAATTCGCTATAAAATTCATTTCTTGAAGGATCCTTGTGGAAATATCACCAATTATTAATTAAAGGATCCTCTTTTTAATGCAACAAGCAGTTTTGAAACATCGCTTTTAGTTTTTGAGAAATAAATTTTTCGACAATTTTTTCGAATTTTGCAATTTTCGCTGATTAAGTTTTAACAATTCCTAAAAAATACAGTTCTTGGAATATGAATATGAAAATTTCCCAAAGTGTTAATAAGAGTGTTCTCTTTCCAATGAACCAACACGTTTTGAAAAATAACTTTTAGTTTTTGAAAAAACAATATTTGAAGTTTTGATAAAATTTTGGATGTTGCAATTTTCATCGATAATTTTCAAAATTCGCTATAAAATTCATTTCTTGAAGGATCCTTGTGGAAATATCACCAATTATTAATTAAAGTATCCTCTTTTTAATGAAACGAGCCGTTTTGAAAAATCGCTTTTAGATCTTGAGAAATAAATTTTTGAAATGTTTGACGATTTTTTTGAATTTTGCAATGTTCGCCGATCAAGTTTTAAAAATTCGTATAAAATTCATTTCTTGAAATATGAGTATGAAAACTTCCCAAAGTGTTAATAAAAGTGTCCTCTTTGCAATGAACCAACACGTTTTGAAAAATAACTTTTAGTTTTTAAAAAAACAATATTTGAAGCTTTGATAAAATTTTCGATGTTGCTATTTTCACCGATAATTTTCAAAATTCGCTATTAAATTAATTTCTTGAAGGATCCTTGTGGAAATATCACCAATTATTAATTAAAGTATCCTCTTTTTAATGTAAAAAGCCGTTTTGAAAAATCGCTTTTAGTTTTTGAGAAATAAATTTTTAAAGTGTTCGACAATTTTTTCGAATTTTGCAATTTTCGTCGATTAAGTTTTAAAAATTCGTATAAAATCCATTTCTTGGAATATGAGTATGAAAATTTCCCAAAGTGTTAATAAAAGTGTCCTCTTTCCAATGAACCAACACGTTTTGAAAAATAACTTTTAGTTTTTGAAAAAACAATATTTGAAGTTTTGATAAAATTTTGGATGTTGCAATTTTCATCGATAATTTTCAAAATTCGCTATAAAATTCAATTTTTGAAGGATCCTTGTGCAAATATCACCAATTATTAATTGAAGTATTCTCTTTTTAATGCAACAAGCCGTTTTGAAAAATCGTTTTTAGTTTTTGAGAAATAAATTTTTAAAATAATCGACAATTTTTTCGAATTTTGCAATTTTCGCCGATTAAGTTTTAAAAATTCGTATAAAATCCATTTCTCGGAATATGAGTATGAAAATTTCCTAAAGTGTTAATAATAGTGTTCTCTTTCCAATGAACCAATCCGTTTTGAAAAATAGCTTTTAGTTTTTGAGAAAACAATATTTGAAGTTTTGATAAAATTTTGAATGTTGCAATTTTCATCGATAATTTTCAAAATTCGCTATAAAATCCATTTCTTGAAAGATCCTTGTGGAAATATCACCAATTATTAATTAAAGTATCCTCTTTTTAATGCAACAAATCGTTTTGAAAAATCGCTTTTAGTTTTTGAGAAATAAATTTTTGAAATGATCGACAATTTTTTCGAATTTTGAAATTTTTGCCGATTAAGTTTTAAAAATTTGTATAAAATCGATTTCTTGGAATATGAGTATGAAAATTTCCCAAAGTGTTAATAAGAGTGTCCTCTTCCCAATGAACAAAACGTTTTGAAAAATAACTTTTAGTTTTTGGAAAAACAATATTTGAAGTTTTGATAAAATTTTCGATGTTGCTATTTTCATCGATAACTTTCAAAATTCGCTATAAAATTCATTTCTTGAAGGATCCTTGCGGAAATATCACCAATTATGAATTAAAGTATCCTCTTT
>NW_019281712.1:0-14528 GCF_000648695.1 Onthophagus taurus | reverse complement strand
GTGATGGAAATAGTTACGGTAAGTATATTAAATTATTATGTATAATAACGAAGTCTATTATATTTAACAAAAAATATTTGCACTTATTTATTTTGCATTACTATGCTAACATTGTTTGCGTTTTAATTAATTTGAATGTAATTACGAATTTGAAGCTAGAGGAGCTGAAGGATATAAGCCATCTGCAACCTGTTGTAAATATTATAATTGAGGATTTAAGAGGTGTTCAAATGTTGGAGCTAGATGCACGAAAAGACGAAGAATGTGTTAACAATGATTTTAATGACGATGACTACGAACTTAAAAAGGAAAATGGTACAACAGATACCGACGAAGAGCAAGGAAATAATGCTGAAAAAGATGAAAAAACAAAACAGGATGAGACATTAACAGAAAATGATATCAATCATGGCAATATAACGGAAGGAAGGAAAAGAAGTATTACTGCTCAACCTGATAAATGGGACCAACCTGAATGGAAGGAAAAGCGTACATGGGGTACAGCAGAACTAAAGAAGGTAAAGTAAAACAGAATGTCCCAAAAGAAGCAAGAAAAATGGGTTCTTCTTGCAAATCAAAAGAGTGCCTTAGAGCAGAGGTTCTCAAACTTATATCATTGCGTACCACTAAGGCTATTTTAAAAATCAGGTAGTACCACTGAACAAAAAAAAACAATAATGATAATGCAAATATAAACTGTTTTGCGTACCACTTGAGAACTTCTTGCGTACCATCAATGGTACGCTTACCATAGTTTGAGAACCACTGCCTTAAGGTGTGTCCAGACATTGCGCAGCATTCGCGCGCGGCAATAGCGCGCGGCGTATCGTGTTTCAGCTGTTGCTAACGAACTCGCATATGCCGCGTAGCACTGCCGCGCACACGTTATTTGAATACGTCCCAACTGGCGCGCGGCAGAATTGTGTCCGACGAACGCCACGCGTTGCTGCCGCGCACCTGCCGCGCAATGTCTGGACATACCTTTAGAGTAAAATCCATGAATTGTTCAGAAATTAATGACGTTCAGCGCAATGCCATATTTACTAAATTCTGGAATGAAATGAATTGGGATCAACGAAAAGTGTTTGTAATCAATCCATAGAAAAAACTGTCACAAAAAGAACGTATACTAAAAGCTTTGAGAGTAGGCGAAAATATTCCTTAAAATATTTTCTCACAATAAATATGAACAAAGTGCAAGTTTGTAAACAAATGTTTTTTCAAACACTTGCTATAGGTGAATATTCCGTTTATGATTGGGTCCAAAAGGGATGTTACGGTATGACTTCTAGCTTCGATTTGACCTACAAATCAAACAAACGAACCACTCGACAGGACAAGGTGGAAGATAAGAGGTTACTAAAAGAATTTTTTGATTGTTTACCAAAGTTGCCTTCACATTATGGACGTTCAAATTCAAGTAAATTGTATTTAGAAACGGTAATCCGGAGCCTAAATCAATTATTTAAGTTATACGAAATTAAGTGCAAAGAAGAAAACAAAGCAACCCTGTCGAGAACAATTTTTAGCAAAATGTTTTATTCTATGAACTTGTCAATTCACTCCACTAAAAAGGGTAAATGTGATTTGTGCACAAAACATGAAGTTGGTCAATTATCAGACAAAGAATGGAATACGCACAGACGTAAAAAAGAAAGGGCTCGTGAAGAAAAAAGGAGAGACAAGGAAGAAGCAAAACTGAACAAAAAAGGTCGGGTTTTAACAATGGATTTACAAGCTGTAAAAGTGTGTCCGTATGTCCAAGCCAGCACAATATTTTTTAAGTTAAAACTGTGTTGCCACAATTTTACAGTTTATAATGTAGTACCGCATGAGGCAAAGTGTTTTTGGTTTAGTGAAACTGAAGCAGATATGACTGCATCGACTTTTGCTTCTTGCATTATGGAA
Source organism: Onthophagus taurus (assembly GCF_000648695.1). Taxonomy (NCBI): domain Eukaryota; kingdom Metazoa; phylum Arthropoda; class Insecta; order Coleoptera; family Scarabaeidae; genus Onthophagus; species Onthophagus taurus. The sequence goes on along the minus strand of NW_019281712.1, from coordinate 12,620 downwards.
TACCTAACAACAGACTGTCAGAATGAATCTGGACCAATTATAATTTACAGTGATGGATGTACTTACCAAAATAGAAATAATATTATANTCTTGCACTGGAGGTATATTTTTAAAAAGAAATGAATTAAATTATTCTGTTCTAGGTCTTATCAGTGGCAACAATCAATGGGAATGGTACCTAGAATAGTTTCAACTTCTGTAAAAATTTGTAATAGACATTTTTCGCAAGATTGTTTCATTATACCAACTTTATTAAAACGTAGTGCAATACCTACATTATTACCTGCAATTAACCAATATAACATTGAAACACAGGTAATTATTATCATTAACATTTACTAGGTGTAAATAATTAACTACAAGCCACTTCACATTAGAAAATTAACATTAAGGGCCAAATTCATAAACGTCACTAAAGTGACACTCACCCTAAACTCACACTAAGTTGAGGTTAGGCACTAATTTTGGTATTCAAAAAACTAATTAGTGACTAACTTTTTTCTAACTATAAGTTAAAGATTTAGGGAAAAGTGAGTAAAATTTGAGTGCGCAATCGCGAGCACTAATCTAACCCTAACTGTCATTTTGCTGTTGTCTTAATTCGTTTTTTATAGATTTGCTATCATAAATTCCGAAGAAAGCAGTTGTGATTACTCGCGTTTATTAGATTATCATTGTTAGTTGTGTTGTTTTTATAAATTTGATTGTTAGTTATTAGTTACGATTATTATAGTTTTGATTATTACTTATTCTTTCGTTATAAATTCATTCTTTACATCTATCAAAATGGATAATAGAATAGAATTATTATTAGTAGAATTTATTGAACACGCTGAAGATGTTTTTTGCCATGATCGTGCACCAAGGTAAGTAAATAACATAATTTATATACACATAAATAGCTAATACACATCATAAATTCGTTATTAGAATAATTTTAAGAGATGTCGGAAATCCTTTGGAGTCCTACCGCCAAAAAGAGTTGATACAACGTTTTCGGTTTGGTCGTGACATAATCCAAAATATATTATTACCATTGGTTTACCCAAGAGACGTTGCTACAACAAATCGTGGCTTGCCAATTCCACCCATCATAAAACTTTGTACCGCTCTTCGGTTTTATGCAAGTGGAAGTTATCAGGTAATTATAAAAGACATCTTTTATAATTATAGTATAAAGGTAGAGGACAAGTTTAGCATATTATTACATCTTGTACTTACAGAGGNTTATTGATTCGTAATAAAAGTAGTTTTTCCTAAATAGTGTTTTATTTCTGTAAAAATAATATAATATATCCTAACCCACAAATTTGACAAAAATCTAAAGCTAATCACTCGTAAGCCACTGCAAATTTTAATATACAATATTTACTAAAAAATTAAAAATCATATGTTTGTATCTAAGCCCTTGTGTAACTGACAGTTTCAAAACAAACAAACAAATACTTTCCCAGTTTAATATAAAACGTCTTTTATGTCTACTGAAAAAAAATGTTTTTAGGGTTACAAGGTATTAGAACTTCACAGACGAAATAGTACTAACTAATGGATATAATTCAGCATGAATTTATTCAATATTTACTAAGTAATTCAAATAATGTTATTCAATAATGATGAAAAATACCAAATAATACATATTTAAGTTATATTATAGTTAGGAAAAAAAAATAATAATAAATTTTACGTATGTTATGTTGAAGCTTTTTGCCGTTATGGGGTGGGGGAGGCCGGCTCGTTTTCTAGCTCAAAGCACGCACTCCAGTAAACATAGTATATCTCGATGGTAATATTACAGAAAGCTGTTGACTTACGATGCCTTTACTTACACTAAAAATCCAAAGAGAGAGGTACTTTTTTGTGTACTGCGTACATTTAGGTAATCCCCCTTTTTGTTTAAGCGGTTTTGACATTTTATGTATGTCACATTAGAGTCCTTTTGCGTTTATTGTCTTATTTGTGCTTATTATCAATTTTTGCGTTGTATTTTTTACGAATAATTTTCGAGAATAATTATTGTAAAAATGTTTTGCATTGTGTCTGGATGTAGCGAAGATGAAGTTGGAAAATTATTTTGTTTTCCCAAGAATAAGGACAGGTTAGTATTTTAATTATATTAATTTTTAATTTCAATAGTATTCAAATTTTAATTTCATTTTTATTAGTGGCTATTTACGATTTAATTTACATAAAGAATATTAATTAGCTGATATTTGATTGTGATGTCGGAATCGCAATTTCTCTCCCTTTCCTTAGGTACTATTAAGGAGTATTAAGGACTGGCTGTTACATTAAGTAAATAAAATTTTATCCATTTTCCGAGAAAATTAAATGTGATAGAACATTTTTCATAATATGTTTGTTGTTTGAATGTTTTTTCTTGCACTTGAGGTATATTTTTAAAAAGAAATGAATTAAATTATTCTGTTCTAGGTCTTATCAGTGGCAACAATCAATGGGAATGGTACCTAGAATAGTTTCAACTTCTGTAAAAATTTGTAATAGACATTTTTCGCAAGATTGTTTCATTACACCAACTTTATTAAAACGTGGTGCAATACCTACATTATTACCTGCAATTAACCAATATAACATTGAAACACAGGTAATTATTATAATTAATATTTACTAGGTGTAAATAATTAATTACAAGCCACTTCACATTAGAAAATTAACATTAAATCTGTTGTTACAGATATCACCAAATTCAGTAGTAACAGAGAGCATTGTTACAAAAGCCAAGGAAAGTAATATTAGAGATGAAGTAGGTCTGATTACTATAAAGAGAAAAGTAACTAATTAAATCTGTTGTTATTATAGATATTACCAGATTCATTTATTGAGGAGGGAACGACAAGGGAAAGTCCAGCTAGAGATGAGGTAAGTCTGATTAATATATAAATATATATATATATATAGAGGGTGTCACACNAAAATTTTTTAGAGAATTTATTGATTCGTAATAAAAGTAGTTTTTCCTAAATACTGTTTTATTTCTGTAAAAATAATATAATATATCCTAACCCACAAATTTGACAAAAATCTAAAGCTAATCACTCGTAAGCCACTGCAAATTTTAATATACAATATTTACTAAAAAATTAAAAATCATATGTTTGTATCTAAGCCCTTGTGTAACTGACAGTTTCAAAACAAACAAACAAATACTTTCCCAGTTAAATATAAAACGTCTTTTATGTCTACTGAAAAAAAATGTTTTTAGGGTTACAGGGTATTAGAACTTCACAGACGATAAGACAATTTCAATATTAATATATTATTATACCATTAAATATTAATAAAATTTGTATCAATTTGAATTTAAATCAAAAAATCGCGACACCGAAATTTGTAGAAACGAAAGAATAATTTTTGGGGTTTTGAAACTAGATTAAATTTGCTATAAATTCTTTTTGAAATCATCTTGATGTCTTATTTACTTTTTGTTAAATTCGATATGTCATGTTTGGCATCAAATTAAAGGAAATTTCATCTCCTAAACGATTTTAATATTGAAATTGTAGATTAATTAATGATTTAATTTATGATGAAAAACAAAATTAATTTAGATACATGGCCATAATGACTCCGTTACGTCCACGAATGGGGAAAACGGCAACTTTATGCGTAGCAGTAGGAATTTGGACCGTTAGCGGAATATTTTCCGTTCCGAATTTGTTGGTTTACAAAGTTTTTCATCACGTCGAAGGAGATAGACACATTTGTTACCCGGAATGGACGAACAGTTCTCATCAGAAAACGTAAGTATTCCCTCGTAGTCTCATTGTCTCTTGTTAGAACGTCGCCACCGTGCCGTGCCGATTTGGTAATAATTGGCTTCCCTCCCAAAGGAGAGTAGCGAATAATCCAATGTCTTCCGGTAGACTGAGGTCTTTAATGGGGAAACGCTAATCGATTCTGTGTACTGTTCTGTGTTTCTAGGTACGAAATACTCTTTCTCTTCATTACCTACGTGGTACCAATCGGAAGTATGACGTTTGCTTACGCAAGAATTGGAATTGAATTGTGGGGATCGCAAAGCATTGGGGAGTGTACTCAACGTCAAATGGAAAATATTAGAAATAAAAGGAGGGTAAGTTGTAATAAAATAAATATTTGCCGTGTTAACGTGATTATATTAAAACCACGTATCTATTCGGGTATTTATCCTGTTTTAATGGAACGGAAAACGAACAGCTAATAATCCACATATTGACCACGGATGAGAGGCAAACAGACAAATATTGAATATGCGAGCATATTACGTAATTGACGTTCAAATTTCCAATAACATAATTGAACAACTGGTATACACCCTTTATTTACTTTTTTCGCGTGGAGTTCTTTGTTTCCGATCGAAAAGACACAAAGAAACGTTAAAAATAAGTCCTCGGATGTTGCTCTCGTTTCCTTTCGTTAAATTTTCAGACAACAACCGGAACGGAGAGACGATTGCAAACGGCTTCTCGATAATGAAACCGACGTTAAATGAACCGTACACCAATAAAAAACGGTTCCAATTCGAGAATAGGAATCCTGAAATCCTACTGGTTAGGTTGGGTTAGCTTTCTGAAGGGATCTGAAATTGGCAGAAACCTTCCTTAATGTTTATATCAATTCGATTACGTTCCAACAATCTTCTATAATAATATATTTATTATTATCCTTTTATGTCTTTATATCCTGTAAATAGAAATGTTGGTTTAAGTTGTTTGAATATTCCCTTAATTAAAAACAGAATCAGTCTATCACGAGTTTTCCGTTTATATAAAGCGAATTTGTAATGGGAAAGAAGTTATAGACCGAACACAATACGAAGACACAATCGAAATCCTCTGAGAAATTCATAGAAGCAGTTTGCAAAGCGGAACATGGTATATTTCATTTCGTTGAAAGCTCCTTTCAACGAGCCCTTGGATTACCTGGGTGCGAGCTTGAAAAATGCTGAAACTTTAAAGCTTGTTATAGGATCGAATATAAAACCATTATTAATATTCGAGAAATTTTTATAAGAAGATTAATATTGTATTAAAAAATCGTAACATTGGAATTTATAGGAATGAAAGAATTATTTTTGGTTTGTTGAAACTAGATTGAATTTGACACAAATTCGTTTTTAAATCATCTTGATATCTCAATTATTTCTTAAGATATGACTTTTTAAATTTGACATTAACAAAGTTAATCTGTCATGAATTGATGTACACAAATTATTTAAAATATCGTCTAACGTTTAAACTTAAAGGAACAAGAAACCATTTTTATGTCATCAAATACTAATTAAATTTGCTTCAAATCTGTTTTTATTTCATGTTGATATCTCAATTAGTTCTTGAGATACTATTAATTAAATTACGTTAATATCAACTTAACCTCAACAAACACATTTTCAACTAAACGATCTTATCATCGAGATTTATAGAAACGGAAGAATTATTTTTGGTTTGTTGAAACTAGATTAAATTTGAAACAAATTCGTTTTTAAATCATATCCATATTTAAATTATTTCTTAAGATATGATTTTTTAAATTTGACATTAACAAACTTAATCTATCATAATTTGGTGTACAGAAATTGATTAAAAAAATCGTAACGTCGAGATTTATGGAAACGAAAGAATTATTTTTGTTATGATAAAATTAGATAACATTTGCTACAAATTCGTTTTTAAATCATCTTGCTATCTCAATTATTTCTTAAGATATGACTTTTTAAATTTGACATTAACAAAGTTAATCTGTCATGAATTGATGTACACAAATTATTTAAAATATCGTCTAACGTCTAAACTTAAACGAACAAAGAAACCATTTTTATGTCATCAAATACTAATTAAATTTGCTTCAAATCTGTTTTTATTTCATGTTGATATCTCAATTAGTTCTTGAGATACTATTAATTAAATTACGTTAATATCAACTTAACCTCAACAAACACATTTTCAACTAAACGATCTTATCATCGAGATTTATAGAAACGGAAGAATTATTTTTGGTTTGTTGAAACTAGATTAAATTTGAAACAAATTCGTTTTTAAATCATATCCATATTTAAATTATTTCTTAAGATATTTTTTTAAATTTGACATTAACAAACTTAATCTATCATAATTTGGTGTACAAAAATTGATTAAAAAAATCGAAACGTCGAGATTTATGGAAACGAAAGAATTATTTTTGCTATGATAAAATTAGATAACATTTGCTACAAATTCGTTTTTAAATCATCTTGATATATCAATTATTTTGGAAGATATGATGTTTTAAAATTCGACTTAAATTAAAACAAAAATTTTATTCTTTCTTATTATCTTTTAGGTAGTAAAAATGATGATGATAGTGGTAATAATCTTCGCAGTTTGTTGGTTACCGTACGATCTTTACTTTATCATAACCTCATTTTACCCGGAAGTACAAAATCAACCGTACATTCAAGAAACTTATTTGGCCATTTACTGGTTGGCAATGAGCAACTCAATGTATAACCCAATCATATATTGCTGGCTGAACGCGAGGTAAGTGTCAAAATCGAACATTTTCCAATCCGGATTCTTCTAATTTAACTTAATTTCGTTATCGGCGCTTTTCACCCCAAAGGTCCTATTTATGGGACCCTGAACGGCCAATTCAGTTACGATTTTCCACCGAGTCTACGGCGACTAATCGAGTTACAACGAAATCTGTATTACCCCCGGGGAACTATTAAGTTAGTTAGAAAATGTAAGAGGGATGTTGGGGGAAGTCCAAGTTAGTTCTGTAATTTTCAAGCTTTGACCTAGCTATTCGCGATATTTTTAAATTTTATTATTTGTTTGCTTTGATAATACAATATCTTGTATTTGCCGGGTATTGGGGGCGAGATATGACATTAAGAAAATCGAATGTGTCACGTAAGTCGTAAAAGGTGATTTCGTTTTATTGAGGTGCTTTATGTCTTGTACCGAGAGTATTATAATAAAAAAAATATGTTATTTTTTTTTAAGGAAACGGAAAAGGTATAAAAGATATAATACATAATAAAAAAATAATTTATTTTAAAGTTTATCTCATTAATTAAATTTTTGAATGAATTTAATTTGACCCAAAAAATTAATTGAAACGCGAGTTTCTTTTATATTCTCATAAATAAGATGTAACTTTTTTATTACGCAGATTTCGCCGTGGTTTTAAACAAGTTTTTTCTTGGTTACCTTACGTAAATGTAAGCCCTGCTAAATTAACGAGGAGGGGTGTGTTTACGAGCAACAGAAGATCGTATTCCGGATCACCGGATCATAATAGGATCGTTCGGAATGGTTTGTATGCTCCCAACAAAACAGAAAATCACTGAAAAATGTTTTAAAGCAGCGCATCTTGTTACGCTATTTTTCCAAGCTTTCTATTAAAGTAAAAAACCTCTTTTTTCTCTCTGTTTTTCCTGCTTTGCGGAAAGCTGTAGACGATACCAGGTTTATATTTTTATTCTTTTTTCATTTCAACCTCACTTTTTTAAAAATAATTTTATCGCCACAAAAAGGTTCTATTTTAATAAACGTTTTTTCAAGGAACTGTAAGAACTCCACTTTACAATGCTTGTGCAAATCAAAGCTCAGCGGATACATGTTACACAAATGTGGATGATTTCGGATCTGTTCGAGGAAGCAGACGTTGGAGGACAAGTGTTGAGTTACGCCAACCGTCTTGACACAAATCGAATGTTAGAGGTGATACATTTGACACCAGAGAATCAATCCGCGAAAGAAACACATGGATATAGTGCAGGAAAAAACTTGAAGGAGAAAAACTGGGATTATTAGAAACAAAAATGTGAAAAAAGATTATACATATCTATTTATCATAATCTCATTTTAATTCTTTTAATTCATCTAAAACAAAGAATACAATTAGATGTTAAGTAAGATTTTTTTTGGAATCAAAAACGGCATAAATCTGTAAAGACTGAGCCAAAAAAAAAGTTTAAAAGCACAAAATACGGGTAAATAAACATAATATATGAACATGTTATGAAATGTGTGTATAATACAAAGAATTTATGTAATAATGGGAAAAAATAAACGCTTTTGTTTGGTGTTTATTATTAAAAGTGAGTAAAAGCTTTTCGTGTTTAAAAATTGCACACAAAATACAACAAAAAGAAACCGGACCAGATCGAAATAAAATTAAAAACGAGCTAATTATTCGTAGTGTAGCCGCACACAATCAACTATTAGAATTTAAAACTAAGTATTTAACAACAGATTACACAAAGATATTTTTTACCTTTACCTATTACCAAAGATTTTATTGTAAATAAAATGTAAATAGGGGTCTATTTAGAAACATTAACCGGCAACGATTATTAATAAAGTAAAAATTAAAACTATCTATTTGTAAATAAGTCGGTGTTTGAATGTGATTATTGTAAATTAAAAAAAAAACAATAAATAAAGAATATGATGGAAATAAAATGATTTTATGTATGCAACCTATTATACAAAGACGCAATTTGGGTTTTTTTAAATTTTTTATACTACATATTTAATATATTATAATTTTATTAAAGTAAATAAACTTGAAACGTCATCAATAAATCGAATTAACGATTTGTGCTCCATTATTCTGGAGATTATAAAAAATCGAATCTTTAAATTCCCAACGATACGATAGATTGGACCAATTTCTAATAATAAAATCAAGTAAAATCTAAAAAGATATTGATTAATTATTAATTTACTTTTAAACTTCACCCAATAAATCACTACATAAAACTTCATGAGTGCTTTCTGTTCTTCTACAATCATCGGATGCTATAGTAGAAACCACGAGAGCTGGCAGTGACTTGACGTTTAAAAATGGTATTAATCAAGATATGGACGTACGACTTAAATTATTTCACCACATACATTTAAATGTATGTTAGGTTAGTAATGGAGGTTATATGTCAAACATTGTCAATTTGTTCTTTAGTGAATATCAGCGGTTCTCAAAAGTTGACGCTAACTTATTTAAAAAATTAACATGCGATATCTATGTAACTATTAAGATTTTAACAAAACATTATTAAGAAAATCTCTTCAGTTTGACCTCAAGTACCTACCCATTTAGTTTCCTCCGTATGTTATAAATCACCCTGTATAAACATTTCTTCTAACTCATCATCTATTCGTTTTAAAAGCGCAACTAGTGACTGAGTGTGTTTATTATCTTCATCAATACAACATAAAGTTTCCACAACAACTAAAGCTATTTTTACCACAATTATATTTTTTTAATTTAAATAAGCCTAAAAAAAAGACATCAAATTTTTTAATAATAAAAATGAATATACTTTAAACCTCAATTTTGCTGTTTTAACATCGAAGTTAAACTGCTTACGATTTGTGCTTCATTATTCGGGAGATTATAAAAATTGGAATCTTTAAATTCCCAACGATACGAAAGATTGGACCAAATTCTTTCCGGAGTTAGCCCCATCGGAGTTGTTAAAAGTTGATTCCAATCAGGTTTCCATAACCCCGATAAAAGTTGATCAAACGGACGATATTCAATGTGAAACATCGTATGTAATAAAGCTGAACGATATATTTTAGTATAAATCGCCTGCGATGTAACGTCTAAAATCCCCAATTTGAAATTAAAAAAATCCGAATTATTTCTAACGAAATCAAGCAAAATCTAAAATGATATTAATTATTTATGAGTTTGTTCGTTATTTTAATTTACTTTTAAACTTCTTTTTCCATTCAAATCACCCAATAATTCACTACATAATACTTCAACCACCTCTTGAGTGCTTTCCGTTCTTTTACAACCATCGGAAGATATAAAATTTTCTTCTAACTCATCGCTTACTTGTTTTAGAACCTCAACTATTTGCTCGGTGTGTTTATTATCTTCATCAATACTACATAAAGCTTCCGCCACGGCTAAAGCTATTGCATCACTTGAATTATTAAATCCGTCAAAACTTGTTAAAGAGTTTTTATGTTGGCTCAAAACTGGTGTTGTTTCTTTAATTTTTACCTTCTTATTTTCAATTTCGCCAATTTTTAATAAATCTGAATACAATGCACTTAATAATAGTTGTAACAAAACGGAGTTTCCAATCGGGGTGACATCGGAAGGTAAATTTTCTTGAAATAAATTACAAATTAAAACGATATTCATGTTAATGCAATCCCAAAGTTGACTAAAACATGCTAAAACGATTGACATTGCTTGATACATGCTTGCTCCGGTTTGAACTGCATTAATTACGGTTTTTGAAATCGGAGGGAGGGTTTCTTGAATGTTTTCGATTAAAGCTTCGAAAAAAGGTGGTCGATTTTGATTCCATATCTCTCGTCTATCAAAACATTTACTCCAATTAGCATATTTTATGATTAGCGGTAAAAAAATTTCTTCCAAATCAAATTTATTTCCAATTATCAAAAAAATGTGAGTTATCGATGATATAATTTCAAAATAATCAAAATTAATTGATGTGGTACAAATTTCCGAACATAAAAATCGATTACATTTTATTAAATTCTTTTTCAAAGAAATTTCACCACCTGACAAAGTTTCTTCTAAAATTATTGTTGCGATTTTACAATTTCTCATACAAATTACTTTTAATAAAAGACTCCAGTTTGGTTGTGGTTGATGATTTAACACCATTAAATCTAAAGCTATTGCGATATTATCATCGAAGTCGCCAATTTTTGATATATTTTTAATTATTTTTTCTTGTCGAAAAATATTCGGCAAAGCGAAAATAATCCAAGGAATAATTGTATTCGATTTATTTTTACTTAAATGTAAGTTATCAATTCCTTTTCGAAAAATTTTCATCAAAGAATCAAGCGGGGATGTTCTCAGGATGAAAAATGAAAATAATTCTTGACTTTTAACATGGACGTCTCTTAAAAGTTTACTTTGATTGTTCAAAAATAATCCAACAAGCTCTTCGGAATCATTACAAATTGATGGCAATAATTGCCCGATGCATAATAATAAATTACTGATATCGACAGAATACAATTTTGATCGATTTTCAGATGGAATAACCTGTTAAAAGAAAAATTGTCATTAAATTCTAAGGTCTATGGAACATAAGGTTACCCAATACCGATTCTCCTCCTCTGAGAGGCAAGGTGGGTCAGTGACGTAGCTGGTTCTATGAACAACACAACACCATGGGAGGTTTAAATATTTTATATAGACTGTACCACAGTATAGGCTATCTTTTATTCTGACTGTATCGAACCAGTGACGTCAATTTGCGGGGTAATAATCGATACTACAGAGGCATAGGGAATGAGGTAACCTTATGTTCTATAAACCTTGNTGCCCCTTTAACCGTAAGGAGGTTTACCAAAAAGGTCGTACCTTGGTTAACACCAAATATTAAATTGCTTATGGACGAACGTGATAGGGCAAAGAATAAATACAAGCGTACTCGTTCAGGTGCTGATTGGGTTGCTTATAAGGAGCTGAGGAATTTTACTACAACCTGCATTAGAAGAGAAAGAAAATCATATCTGGAATTTTTATATCAGACGTCTCGGGGTGCTGAACTGTGGAAACAATTGAATCATTTGGGTATTTGTGGTACGAAATGTTCACAGCAAATCCCTGCTCACTTGAATCGACCAGATGAGGTTAACGATTTCTTTATTGATTCAGTCCCTTCTTTGAACCTTGCAACGCGTTTCAGTTTTAATGACTTACCGCCTTTAAATTTGATTCAAACTAATTTTAAGTTTGTCTTTGTATCCGAAGCTGATGTAATAAAAGCTATTTCCTCAATTTCTTCTAGAGCTGCCGGTGCTGATAATATCAGTATGAGTATGTTGAATATGTGTCTTCCATTTATATTACCCTACTTGACACATTTACTCAATGTTTGCATTGAAACTTCGGATGTACCTGACTGTTGGAAGTTGTCAATTGTGGTTCCTATCCCGAAAAAACGTGACCCATCTGAGCCTAAAGATCTGCGGCCGATTAGCATATTGCCAATTTTATCTAAAGTTCTGGAAAGAATTATGTTTAATCAGTTGCATCAATTTGTTCAAATTAATAATATTTTACCGAAGCATCAATCTGGTTTTCGTAGAAACCATAGCTGCGGTACTGCTCTTCTCAAGGTAACTAATGATATTTTACAGGCTCGAGATAAAGGATTATGTACGTTGGTAGTCTTGTTGGATTTTAGTAGAGCTTTTGATAGTGTTTGTCATGACTTGCTTGTGGAATTACACTGTTGGAAATAATTCACGAGCACACCCTGTATAATCTGAACGCGTGTGTCTAGCGGAATAAAATTTGGTATGGAAGTAGTACTAAAGTAGTGTAACTTACTCTCACATGGAGAGCGGCAGAACTCTGCTGGGAGATGAAACATCAATAGCGAGAGTATCCCCGTTGAGCTTCGCGTACCATCGCTACACGACGTGGCATGGAGTCTATAAGTCGCTGTATTGTAGCGAGAGGGATGGCCAACTATGCCGCCTCAACTAGCCTCCATAGCACCAAAACGTTAGCCGGGGAAGCCGGATAACGTTAACCAGTCATTTCCCAAACATGTTCGATTGGACTCAGATCCGGAAAACGAGCTGACCTAGGAAGCATTCGTATACGATGCTCTTCCACAAAGGTCT
>NW_019281710.1:0-14366 GCF_000648695.1 Onthophagus taurus | reverse complement strand
CCTAAAATGTTAAAAGCATATGATAATTGGAATAAAATTTTAGAAAAAATCAATATTACTAACCGTTTAGAACCTCTTCGACTACCATCTCCACTTCTATAATTAATTAATAGTTGTATTATAAAAGATAAATTATATTGCAAAGTTTATTCATATAAAAACGAACTTACGAACTACTCATCTCCGGCAGTATAGAATCTTCCATTCTTTGATCCGACTCAGGAATATTAAGGAAAGGTAGAGCATTAGGACCTAAACATTTTCTTCCACCTTTTACAATGAAATCTTCTTCAGTGAAATGTGCTGAACAAATGCGTAATGAACTTTTCCATGTCAAATGTTCCATTCTAATAAGCAATAAATATTTCTTAAACATTTCGCCTTCAGGTAATCTACATCATAAAATTTTATTTATTTTTATATTTATTTCTTTTTATATTTGGTTAAAACAATTTTATATTATTACCTGTGAAATGATATTTCACTCTCTGGAGGAAGTAACCTCTGAACATTTTTACAATTTGGCACACAACAAGCCATACTGTAAAATAAATTAAAATAATTAAACAAAAACAATAAATGTTTATACATACACTATTATTATGGGAACTAGTGAAAAATGTTTTACTTACCTTTGTAAATTAACACGTTTTAACGTTAATTTAAATCTATTTAAAACCCAAAAGCTATACAACTAAACTTAAAAACTATTCTAAGGAAACACTAACTAACGCAAAAATCTAACAACTATAAAAATAAACTAAATAAACTATGTACTAAAAAACACTAAGAAAAATAATAAGAACACTAAGAAAAATAAGAAGACGCTAAGACAATGAAACAACTACAACGGCGGATAGATCAAGAGTGATGTTGCTTTTAAAAGAAATATTTTACCCAACCAACAAATACATTCAGATGTTTGTTTTGTAGGCCTTTCTTACCTGCTAGGGACCCAAATCTATTTTTACATTTTTCAAAGAAAAAACCTTATTCTTTTCAGGTAGTTCTTTTTTCTCATTTTATGCAATGCTTTTATTTCAATATTTTATTCCATTATATCAATATATTACATGCCCTGTGATTGAAAACAATAAACAATTTCTTCAATGATAATTATTCTAATTTCTTTTAAAGAATTCTTTAAATTGCTATATTGTTATAGTAATTTATTGTTTTAAAGTATTTCAGAATAAGAACAATAATCTCCTTCTTGCAACCGTAACAATTCACCATATTAATATGATTATAATCAATTACACACAATGTAATCTATCAATATAATCAATATAATTAGCCTATTAAGTTATTGATATAGGTATTTTTAAATATATCACTTATAGGTTAGGTTTTAAGTGAAAAAGGACAAAACAATAACTAACTTACTTCCATCCTACTTCCCAGCCATAAACNCACTTTTATAGCAGCGAAAATACTAGAATAAATTGTTGAAAAACTTGAATAATGTTCGATTAAGTGTAAAATTAGGTTCTATCATTATTTTACATTGAAAGTTGTTAATTACAACTTTGATACGAGATTTTGTATTGAAGTATCGATACGGGTCGTGTTAACAGTTTCTACATCCGCCCAAGGTTCGTAAAGCGCATTGTACAATACGCTTTACGGACCTTGCATCCGCCATGCTGTCGCCAGACAAACCGGAAACCCGCCCTCAGAAACTTCGAGTTGTTCTCATAAAAGGAAATAAAACCTACCCATATTTTCTATAAACTGCAAGAAATTCTCAAAGTATTAATTCTGCCTCTTAATGTAAAGAACTACACTTATTATCTTTCTATAAAATATTACTATGAAATTTTAATAGTTATATTTAATTTTAATATCTGCGATGAATAAATTGATAGCTGTTTGTTGACATTGATTTGTTGACATTTGTTGCATTGTTTATTCTTACTTTTACTTTCCTTTTAAACTAGGAGGATTGAATACAAAACTTAGATTTAGAATAAGAAATATCATTAAAAAATATCACTGGATATTTTTGGCGGTAAATTTAAATTCACGTTATTATTACATAAAACGAAATGTTCTACTTATTATTAACATTTATTTAGCATTTCGTCTATTTTAAACATACAAGTTAGGAGTGCGGGAAGTTACCCCCCTATTTTGATTTTTAAATTTTTTATTTTCTAGATTGTTCTAGAGATGTTCTACCCTTGTTTATAGATATACATAGTTATCCAACCGGTCGAGTTGGGTTGTTCTAGCTCGTGCTGCCTCTAACGGCAAACGAGAAAAGCATCATTTATGAATGAATTGAATAAAATTGGAAATCCAACTTGTAGTGGAAGTTGCATACTCAGAATAAAAGATTAATTGAATTTATGTGATTGAACACGAAATTGTTTAACATATAAAATATTTAATTACATTAAACATTACATCTAAATATTTTAAAAAATATCTGTCCTTTTTTATAACAGAGAACCAAAAATTGCCTTGCTAATTAAATGGTGAGTTTTGATTTTTGTTCGTCCTATTGCAGACTTAGTTCCAGACGTGGTAGCGCCGAGCGTTCCTCCACATATCAAACGAGTAGGTAGTATAAACAAAGTTTTTTTGCAACTACTCGAGTTTGGGTAAACGATTTCACGTATATAAATTCGTTCTTTATTATTTCGTCGTTGAGAATTTTTTGGTTAAAATACAAATACGAAAATTAAGAAATATTAATTAGAATCAATTAAATAAATAAAAACGAAGTATGTATTTTTGATTTTATTAACGAGTGTTTCTAAATTGATGTGAGAGATTTCAAGGGATGATTTTTCAGCGAAAATTACGGGGTGTTTTTCATATAACTTTTGGTTCAAAACCCCTTCTCCTCCAAGTTATAGCCCTAATAATAATTAAGGGAAAAATCTGCAACTTTGTTAATTGTGAATTTGACATAACTTCACTTCTTTGACTAATAATAACCAATCTCTGAATTAATTCACTTGAGCCTGTATATTATTTTTATTTTTTTGTGATCAAACTAACAATTTTAGGAGAAAATGTCAAGAGACAAAAAACTTCCGTATTGAATCCCACTATTTAAATTTTTAAAAAGTTTTTAAATAGAAAAATGTAGACGTATTAAAAAGTTCTAATGCAAACTATTATGGGAGTGATTTTTTCAGCTTCTTGTAATTACATTTTCGGGTTTTTATTAACAACAGTTATCTGCCAAATTTCAATCTTCTAAATTCCTCCATAATGGATTTATTAAATAAAAATAATTTTTCTCCTAACTTTAGAGTACTGTAACTCGGTGGGGAAGAGGTTTTGAACAAAAACTTATATGAAAGACTCTCCTTAATTTTTGCTGAAAAATCACTCCTTGAAATCTTTCGCATTAATTTAGAAACACCTGTATATTAATGAACTTTTTTAATTTGACTTTATTGTGTTAACTGAACATAATGAAAATCATGAATACATAATAACAAAAAACATAACAAATCCTGCTAACTACTTATAATTGCAAATTACAAATTACTTATGTTGTAAAATAGTAACTTTATTGCTTATTTTAATTATGCATGGAAAGGGACACGATTGCTGAAAAAACTAAAATGACTTTTGTTTATGGAGCAGGAATATTAATTATGCCCAAAATTTATTCGAACAAAGATTTCTAGACAGAAACATCCTATCTTGTGTAAGATCATCAATAGAGAAAAAGGCGCTACAAGATATTCAATGTTTAAGCTGCTGTTTGTAATAATCCATATATTTCTTCTCGCGTAATTTCTTATGGCTCTGCTGTACCCCACGCGGTGTACTTAGATTTTTACATTGCCATAAATTTCACCCGTACGCTCTTTGCATCACGTCTGTCAAGTTGGCACTACATCTTGCGATTTGAATAAAAAAACTATGCATTAATTATATTATCGCTTAATTTGTTGTGTAATTTTGTTGTGATTTTTATGAATAATTTTTGAGGTATTGTATTTTTGAGGTAGTGCTAACTTGACAGTGGGAATCTATGGTAAAGAGTGGAGACAACAAAAAACTAATGACGTCATAATTTGTCGCTTAATTTGTTGTAAAGTTTACAAATTTGTCGCATCCTTTTTTATAAACAATATTTGAAATATTGCATTTCTTTCCTTCAAATTTATTTTAGTTGGTGGCGTACCAACGCGCGCGGGGTACAGCTAATATTGTTTATAAAAAAGGATGTGACAAATTTGTAAAGTTTACCACAAATTACAGCAAATTAAGCGACAAAGCATACTTAACAATTGAAAAATATGAAAAATATTATTTTATTTCTAATATGCAATAAAAATCGTTCAGAATACTTTCCGCCTTTATACGATGAAAGTCTTATCTGAAACTTTTTTTATAAAATTGATGTTTTATGAGTTATTAGGTAGTCGCAATTTGAATGACTCGGTATATAAAATATAATCTTTAAAACAAACTTCTTAAAAAGATTTAACGCAGTTGGTTTCCTCTCATAAAACCTGTTCATACACCTACTTAAAAAAATTTGGCGTCTACAAATCGGTACCTACCGACGAATAGTCTCCAACAATTCGGTATTATTCTCGAAGGACACATTATCGATTTTTTTCTATGCAAGAAATACTAAAATATATGCAACTTATTTTACGTTTTTCGTAAAGTAAAGTTAGGGCGCGTACAGTAAAATTTAAATTTTTATGAATGGCGACACATAAATTACCCTGCCATCTGGGGATCATGTGCACAAACTAACATCGGTTGAATAACTATGTATATCTATAAACAAGGGTTCTACATTGTTCCAAAGCGGCAAATTGAAAAAATAAAAACTCCACGAGAAAACCGAAAAAACAGGTTTTTTGACTAGCCCCCCATTTTTGGAAAAGTGAAATTTTCTTTGTTGTTCTGGGTTGTTCTAGTTGTTCTAGTTATTGTTCTAGAAAATCAAAATTGTGGGATACAGCATTACGAAGTTATAACTAAAAATAGGTTTGGCCGCTGAAATGTCTGGTTGATTGCTGTGACCATAGCTTTTCTATCAATTCCATATTACAAATATATACCTATTATAGCTAACGCAATCTGGAACAGCTATTATTTTCACTAGAACAACTCTCTAAAGGGCACTTTACTCTTTGAAAATTAAAGTTTTTCGAAGTTTTAATAAGAATTAAAAAACATAGAACAATCAGAAATAACTCAAACTTTGCCGATTCAAATTGTTCTAGATGTGTTTTGCGTTCAACACGAACATTAATTTAGCAAAATCACATATTTTTTGTTGCTCTAAATTGTTCTTGTTGTTCTAGGTACTTAAAATGTTTATTTAATCACTGCGGTTTTAGTTCTTTTAAAGTTTCATATAATAATAGTTTTAAAAAACTAAAAAAATAGAGAATAATCTGACCATCATAATTATCTAAAAATCACAAGTTTCACATTTCTCTTTAAACTTATAATAGTAAAACAAAAGATGCGATTTAAAGTGTATTTATTTTGTATAAACTAATAAATTAATAAATAAACTAAACTAAGAAATAAAACAANAATAAACACCATCTTCTCACTATTTAGTGTAAATTTTTAATCTATTCACCTACACTATATAGTGCAAAAAAATAACTCTAAATAAATTGGACCGATCTGAACCATGTTTTAGAGTTGATTTTTTCCTGTGTGTGCATTTATTTCAGTAGCTTCTTCAACTTGTACGGATTTTTTTCGTAAGTCATTAAATAATAATCCAATTGGCATTGTTGGGCACAAATGCCGGGTAGTATCCTACATCATTTAAAAATTGAATACCTTCGTAATTGATGATACCTGTGGGGATGTGGAATTTGTTGTAGAGTTACAAATTGCGTGCGTAATCACTCAATTTTGTTTTATTGTTCTCTCCATTCGTTGTACGGGCAAATGCTAAAATATGAAATATACTGTCGAATCCGCAAGTATTTTGAACAATGTATTTTTTATTTTTTATTGAAATAGATATTAATAACTTACTTATGAACTTATGAAAGAATTACTAACTGAAACTTCCTAAAATTTTAATTTTCAAAGAGTAAAGTGTTCTTTATAGAGTTGTTCTAGTGAAAATATTAGCTGTTCCAATTTGCTTAGGTATAATAAGTATATATTTGTGATATGGAACTGAAAATAGAAAAACTATGGTCACAGCAATCAACTAGACATTTTGGCAACCCAACCTATTTTTAGTTATAACTTCGTAATGCTGTATCCCATAATTTTGATTTTCTAGAACAATAACTAGAACAACAAAGAAAATCTGATTTTTCCAAAAATGGGGGGTTAGTAAAAAACCTCCCGTGTCTCCGTTTGATATTTGGTATACGTCGAAATCAAAGGATCTCTTACAAGTTGCCCGAGATACGGTGGCTGAGTATGAAAGCAAGGAGAATTTTTTATGAGGGAGTATTATTTTTCAAAATTACTATGTTCAAAACTCCGGCTTACTTGCACAATAAAATCAGATTTAGAACGGACGTTCATAATATAAACGTCCGCAGAAAGAACTGCCTGTCTATCCTGCCTCATAGCACCCAACTGTTTAAAAGGTCTTTNTGAAAATAACAGCTGTTCTGAATTGTTTTAATTGTTGTAAGTAGTAATTTTTAATATGAAACTTTAAAAGAACTAAAACCGCAGTGATTAAATAAACATTTTAAGTACCTAGAACAACAAGAACAATTTAGAGTAACAAAAAATATGTGATTTTGCAAAATTAATGTCCGTGTTAAACGCAAAACACATCTAGAACAATTTGAATCGGCAAAGTTTGAATTATTTTAGATTGTTCTATGTTTTTTAATTCTTATTGTGTAATATAAAACCGCTGTCACAAGAATTACTGACTGAAACTTCCAAAAATTTTAATTTTCAAAGAGTAAAGTGCCCTTTAGAGAGTTGTTCTAGTGAAAATAATAGCTGTTCCAGATTGCGTTAGCTATAATAAGTATATATTTGTTATATGGAACTGATAATAGAAAAACTATGGTCACAGCAATCAACTAGACATTTGGGCGGCCAAACCTATTTTTAATTATAACTTCGTAATGCTGTATCCCCTAATTTTGATTTTCTAGAACAGTAACTAGAACAACCCAGAACAACAAAGAAAATTTCATATTTCCAAAAATGGGGGGCTAGTCAAAAAACCCGTTTTTTTCGGTTTTCTCGCGGAGCTTTTATTTTTTCGATTTGCCGCTTTGGAACAATGTAGAACAACTCTAAAACAATCTAGAACAACAATAAAAAAATTAAAAATAAAAAAATGGGGGGCTAACTTCCCGCACTCATTGTTCTTGTTCATTATATTAATTAAATTAGATTTAGTTTAAATAAAAGTAGTAGTAAATTAAAAAAAATATATGAAAATACACATTTTCTGGGGGGTATTTTCTTTTCATTATTCCTAAAGGTAATTACCCCTTATCTACGCCCTAGGCAGACCTCTTGAAAAATTAGAATTGGGTTTATCAAAAAAAAATCAAAGGGTGTATTAAAACAATTTTAATTTTAATGATAAGATACAAAAAAAACAACATAATTAAAAAAAAAATTAATAAATAGGGAATACAGAATCGACGTATTTCGAATACGAATGCAATCCACCTTTAACGTTTAAAAAAACAACGGGTAAGTTTCCGAAAAGTTCCCTCAATTTTAAAACGGCATACAGCTAAATGATCCCTCTCATCCAATAAATCAATATCGATTATTTTATCGTGTGATTTTGCACCGCAAAATTGTTCGTAATCAATTAAAGTCCTAATCGATGGGTTATCCCCGCAAATAGCACATCTCTGCCAATACCAAATCCTCCTGACCAATTAATACAATCCAGTAAATAAAAAGTGAATAAGTTATCTCAAAAACTGGACGTGATGGAGAAAAACTGAAGACAGTTTCAGAATCAGCACAACATTCTACGTTATAAAAAAAAATATCACAGTCTTCGAGATTTTTCTTGTAAACTAGTGTTGCATACATTCAATGATGACGTTGGGTACGATCAACGTCATCATTGAAAGTATGCAACCAACATCACAGTGCAATACGCATCTTACGCAAATCGCGTATTGCAATACCAATACTGTGATATTGGTTACATACTTGCAATGATGACGTCGGATAAGTAATTAATTAACACACTGTATGTAGTAAGTGTAACGTTCATTTAAATGTAGAGTACTTTGTGAAGGATCACATTAAATGATTATAATATATTGTTATTCCATTTGTGCGCATTTGTGCATTCCATTTCCTACTAAAGTTGGTATTTGCTTAATTAAATAATTAAAACTTTCATCTTGATTCGATTTTAATTGGGTTTATCAAAAAAAATCAAAGGGTGTATTAAAACAATTTTAATTTTAATGATAAGATACAAAAAAAAACTAACATAATTAAAAAAAAAATTAATAAATAGGGAATGCAGAATCGACGTATTTCGAATACGAATGCAATCCACCTTTAACGTTTAAAAAAATAACGGGTAAGTTACCAAAAAGTTCCCTCAATTTTAAAACGGCTCGTTGCGAATCGTTTCCTCTGCGACAAATAACCAAAACGTTGTTTGATTTCCCATTACAAGTCGAGGTAATTTTTAGTTTTAAATCTTCTAAACAATCGTTTCTTTGTATACTAGTGTAGGGATAATTATAAGAGTTAGGTAATTTGCACATAATAAATTCGGTGATGGGTCGCACATCGATCAATAAATTATTTTCGTTTAATTTGTTTTTCAAATCGCGTACATCTAAATGATCCCTCTCATCCAATAAATCAATATCGATGATTTTATCGTGTGATTTTGCACCGCAAAATTGTTCATAATCAATTAAAGTCCCAATCGACGGGTTATCCCCGCAAATAGCACATCGATTATTTTTCGTTCGCAATTTAATGTTTCTAAAAACCGTATCACAACCATCAAAAGTTAATAATTTCGCTGATAAAACCCCTTCCTCTCGAATTATAATTTTAATAGTTTCCAATGCTTGTAAAACTCCGATCACCCCAGGAATCATTCCTAAAACTCCTCCATCTCCACAACTTGTAACAGTTTCAACTGGAGGTGGGACAGGAAATAGGCAACGATAACATGGTCCATTATCGTAATTATATACAGTTAATTGTCCCTCCATTTGTAAAGCACTCCCCGAAACTAACGGGGTGTTATTTAAAACGCAAACATCGTTCAATAAATATCGTGTTGCTACGTTATCGGTACCATCGACAACGACGTTATATTTATGCTTCTCAAATAATTCAGTAAATGTTTGGCTATCTGCGTGAAGCTGTTTTGGGATAATTTTAATTGAACTGTTTATATTTTTTAATTTTTCATAAGCAGATTTGACCTTCGATACACCCAAATCACATTCCGTGTGTAAAATTTGACGATGAAGATTTGTTTCTTCCACTACATCATCGTCAACTAAAGTTATTTCTCCTACACCAGCCGCCGCTAAATATAAAGCGCAAGGGCAACCCAATCCGCCCATACCAACTATTAAAACTTTGCTTCGTTTGAGAGCTATTTGCCCATCTAAGCTTACTTGCGAAAGAAGCATTTGTCTACTGTAACGGATTACATCAGTGCTAAGTAACCCCGGACAATAATGATTGATCTGATGGGTTTTCTAAAACAAAGAAATTTATTTAATTCGTCCTTAAGTACTTAATAAGAAATTGTGATTTGATTTATAGGTTATGTCAAACCATTTTCTTAAGCTCGTGCAATTGACGTTCTTTCTTTTGAAGCTCCAACTTCAATTTCCGAATATCAGCCTCTAATTCTTTAATAATTTGGGTATCCCCCGACATTTTCCGCAAATATAATTTTAAAAAAACCACAAATTCACAAAAATTTGACAGATTTCAAACAAAAAACATATGAGTTTGAAATTGAATTAATCAACGATCCGGCAACGTCGCTCGCGCGTTAAAAACTGTCCTATTAATATATACAGAGTGTTTGTAAAGAAGTTGATATTACAGCTTCAGCATTTTGATTTGTTTTTATTTCAAATACTTTTAATTCATAAATGGAATATAAAGGTAAGAATGTTTTATGAAAACTTTATAATTTTGTTAGTATTTTAAATCAATAATATTTTAAATTTATTAACTTGTTACTTAGTGTTGCGTTTGTAAAATAAACCAACGGAGTAATTTGACAAAATAACTTTATTGCTTCTAATTATAAGATTTATAACCAACAGTATACACAATATGAAAGAACCAAGGTCAATTGAGTATTGGTTATGTTTTATGTTATAAGGTTATCCAACTCCAGGTCCATGTAGGCAGCCCACCGACATAGCCAAAAATAAAAAATCTTTTTGCTAAAGTATTGTACTAATTTATTTGTACCCTAAAGGTGCATCTCCACTATGCCGATTGGCAATACCCGTTGGCTTTGCCTGAAATTATGTTAACCGAACTAAAAAAGTTAGCAAAGGATTGCGAATTTGAACAAGAGGAATCACTAATAAGAGTTAAGATGATAATAGAAATTAGAGATATTAATCTGCAAGAAAGAATGAAACAACGTTAACGTTAAATGAAGCTGCAGAATTTTGTTGAGCTCATGAAGCAAGTAAGCAACAAGTGAAAGTACTTCGAGAAGAAAAGAGCGAGGAAATAAATGTAATCAAGAAAAAACAAGATATGTATCATTGTAAAAAATGTACTACTGAGCATGAAGTACGAAATTGTCCTGCATACAATCGGAAATGTAATAATTGTGGTAAATACGGACATTTCAAAGTAGTTTGTAGAAAAAGGATGAACGAGGGCAGGAAGGGTAATGAAAAGAAAGATAATTTTAGAAACTATAAAAAGGAAAAGAAGAAGATACACCAAATTGAAGATTCTAATAGTACTGGTGTTGAGTTGTATCTTGAGGAATTGTTGTTGATTGGTGAGGTGAGAAATGTCCAGAATAAGAAAACGTGGACATATCCATTGAAAATAAACAAAAAGAAGATTGAGTTTAAACTGAATACTGGTGCCTAAAATGTCATGATAAAAAAGAAAAATGCACAAAATTGAAGTTTGTGATCGTAAAAAAAGGAAATACTCCAATACTTGGGTTAGATGCTTGTGTTCAGTTGAACTTAATTAGAAAATTAGATGTACTAAAAGAAGAATCAAATAGACATAACTTCATAATAAAAAACAAAGATATATTTCCTGGTTTAGGTAAATTGCCGTTTAAATATAAAATAAAATTAACAGAAAACGCACGACCTACAGTGAAACCAGCAAGAAGAATTCCAGATGTGATAAAGAAAAAATTAAAGGTAGAAGTAGTTTTAGAATACAACGTATGCATTTAAAATTGATAAAATACGATATTGCAGTAAAATATGTGCCTGGAGAACATATGTATATTGCGGATATGCTTTCCAGAGCATCAGTCAAAGAAAATTTAATTGATGATAATGGGCTGGAGGGTGTGATTCATGAAATAATGTTGCAAGAATTATTACCTATGTCAGCTAATGAAATAAAAGAGGTAAAGGACAGAACTAAAAATGATGATATACTTAGTCAGGTCATTGCACACATAAATGCAGGTTGGGTTGATTATAACAAAGACAAAGTAAACAATAAAGATTTAAAATAGTTAAGAAATGAATTATATACAAATGATAATATAGTATTTTACAATGATAAACTTGTAAGACCTACCTCATATAGAATTAAAATTCTTAAAGATTTACATAAAGGCCACGTAGGTATAATAAAAACGAAATTAAGAGCTAGAAAGATAGTATGTTGACCGAGAATGAATGAAAATATTGAGTTTATGGTTAAAAAATGTAGAGACTGTGAGAAACATCAAAGATCTTGCATCACAGGACCATTAATAAATCATGAACTACCTGAATTACCATTTAACAAAATAGGTATGGATATAGCACAACATGCAAAACAATCGTATTTAATTGTGGTTGATTACTAATCAAAGTGGTTAGAAATTGTACCAATTAACAGCAAAAGCATAACTGAAATTATAGGAAAACTTATGACTATCTTTGTGACACATGGTGTACCACAATATGTGGTATTTGAGAATAATCCTTTTATGGTTTCCGAGATTTTGCAAAAGAGTGGAATTTTGAAATTATTAACTCTAGTCCATACTATCCAAAATCCAACAGACTTGCTGAAAAGGCAGTTGGAATAGTTAAGAACATAATCAAAAAATTCGAAAGACATATAAATGGGTTTATTGGAGTATAGATGTACACCATTAACAGGATTGTCTTATAGTCCAAGCGAAATTTTAATGAGCAGATAATATTTGGAAGCTTATAAGTTGCAAAAACAGAATCAACATAAAATAAAACAAAAATATGACGAGAATACCAAGGAAAGGAAGCCATTTAAACAAGGAAATAATATTATTGTTCAGGATAAAAATACTAAGTTGTGGAAGCGAGGGCATATTTTGAAAGAAGGCGAAAATCCAAGATCTTATAAAGTCCTGACTGAAAACATTGTAGATAAAAATAGTATACACATCAGAAAATCGGTAAATGAACCAATATGCAATGAACCGATATTCAATGAACCTTTGCATATAACTGTTAACAAACCAGAAACATTGTAAATTCAAATAATAGTTTAAGTGAACCAATTGAAAAAATTAATTCACCTAAAATAAATGAAAAAATACTTACAGTGATACAATAAAGTCTACATACATCCCGGAAAATGATAATATCTCAGCTCCCAAAATGTAATTCTAAATTATAGTTATTCTAAATTTTTTAACAAAATATGTAAGAAGTCTAAACCTGAATGTTTCTACTTTTAGGTGTAATGTTAGTTCTAGAGACAGTGGTAAATAGCGCAGTTAGCATAAGATATCATTATGTTGCATTTTTTTATTGAACTAAAACTAGAACTAACACAAGACCTAGAACTAGAATAATTCGGGTTTAGCCCTCTTGAGAGACGTGCGGCTAAACCCGAATGTTTCTAGTTCTCGGTCTAGTGTTAGTTCTAGTTTTGCACTATCACTAGAACTAACACAAGACCTAGAACTAGAATCATTCCGGTTTATCAGTCTTGAGAGATTAGCACGACTAAATCCGAATAACTAAGCCGAGGTCGCTTGCGGCCGAGGCAATACATTTATAACATATCGTTTGTGAAAATTAACCAGTTCACAACGATATCAAGAGTAACTAAGCCGGGGTCGCTTGCGGCCGAAGTGATATATTGATACCATATAACATGTAATAACTTACCAGATTTTAACGTTATCAAGAGTAATTAAGCCGAGGTCGCTTGCGGCCGAGACATAGCATCGATACCAAATCAATAAAACCGAATGGATTACAGTGACACGTCGCTGAATTACGCCAAGATAGAGGCACTATCACTAGAACTAATACAAGACCTACTAACACTAGAACTAGAATAATTCGGGTTTAGCCGTTTTGAGAGACGTGCGGCTAAATCCGAATGTTTCTAGATCTAATGTTAGTTCTAGTTTTGTAGTATCACTAGAACTAACACAAGACCTAGAACTAGAATAATTCGAATTTAGCCGTCTTGACAGACGTGCGACTAAATTTGCTGCTGTAGCCTTCACTTCGTAGCACAAGTCGAACTGTTTCGACTTTATATTAAAATAATATAGACTTCTAATATCCATCGTTTAAAAAAATCATTGAATTACATTTCAGGAGCTGAGATATTATCATTTTCTGGGATGTATGTAGACTTTATTGTATCACTGTAGGTCTAGGCGTAATATTATAAAACCACTAAAATTAAGAGATTATGTATTAAGTTAAGCGCGGGGATGTATTATATGTATGTTGGTAGCATTAAAACCAACTTCATGGCATATTATTCTATAAGTGACATGTACGATGATTGTGTAAAAACTAGATTCTGGTATAGCTTTGCTAATAATAGTATATTAAAAAACAAGTTTCGTAAGACACGCTTGAAATGCACGAATTCAAGTTGAAAAACGAGTGGCGAAGCCACGAGTTTTTTAATAAATACATGACACTTTCAACATTAATTTCAATTTATGGGTACACTAAAAATTATTTTAAATAAAAGGACAGAAAGTTAGACCTTTTTTTATATTTAAAATATTTTTTTAATAATTAAAATTAATATATCTAAATATATTTTAAACGGCTTTTAAAGCTAATGAATTGTCGCCATCGTTTTTAGGAACTTTCGTCGCGTTGCAATACCAATCTGTGATATTGGTTGCATACTTTGATGGGTACGATAATTAAATAACACACTGTACATTATAGCAAGTATTCTTGTGTCCCACTTAAAGGAATCATCTCATTCAAGAATATTTTGTT
>NW_019281709.1:0-12766 GCF_000648695.1 Onthophagus taurus | reverse complement strand
CTACATTTATTTATGCTTTGTTGAGCTTGAAAATAACGCATGGTTCTTGCGAGAAATTGTATTATTTCTTGTTATACATGTAAAGAGTTGCGCGCGTCGCACGCGTCTCTCCTTTTCATGGTAATTAGAGCATGCGATACATACATTGTGCAAGGGGCGGGGTTGTATGCAAATTCCGGTGCCGTTCTCTTGGGAATCGCTCGTAGAATATAACGGGGAACTTTGATAAAACTTCGTACGAGCGCGATGTACGTTAGGTACACCAAGAGGACCTATTACTAAATTGCTTTACAGGGGAAATTATCTAATACCCGCTACGCTGAGTGCCGAAGCAAGGCTTTTGTGGCCAAATTGAATACCCCCTGTAAAATCAAAGACTTACCAGCTTTTATAAGTGTAAAATCACCGATTTCACTACAAATAAAATTCTAATTAATCGATCTTTATAAAATAAATAGATGTCTTAAAAATAACCTTATTTAAAATAAAAGGTACTTTACCTTTTAAACAAAATGAAAATTAAGAAGTTATAATTTAAGACTACAAGTTATTTCCTTTGAATTCTTTTAATCTTCACGAAGTACCGACTTAATTTCCCTTAAAACGTCAATAGGCAATCGCCACGCTATTCAAAAGTGAGACCGGATACTTTCCGGACCCGAAGGAAAGAAGGAGGAATCGATAAATTTTCATCTCCCAAGTTCTTCATTAAAGGTGCTGTTTTGGAAACGGCCGAAAGCTACAAAGCTTCACGCAAACTTGGTTCCTTTTTACAGATCTTTTCGGATCTCTTTCTTTTCTCTTCTCTCGCTCTGGGGTACGCAAAAAAAATACAACGAGATGGCTGCAATTAGAATTTGGTATTCAAATCCGTATTTATGAATTATTTAAGTTCACGAAAAAAAATGGTAGCTGTTAGGTGAAGAGGGAAAGATCGTAAGGGAAAAAGGTAAAGTTTTGCAAAACGGTTCCAGCTTGTTTTATAGGTCAACATAAGCGCATTACGTCACTGTACCTTGGGTCCTATTAAATTGCAAATTTTCTTCGGTTAGGTTTAGTCGGGCGTGTCTTTTGATACCTTAATGCTATTGAGTTAGTGATAAGAAACTTTAAGCTTTGTATAAAAAAATACTAGACTAAAAATTATTCCAGAAACAAGAAAAAAAATTTCAGTTAATACATGCCTCAGCATTTTCCATTCAAAGTCAAAACTAGCACTTAATCCGTCTCATGAATACTTCAAAACCGCCCTTTAAAGAGTGCTGTAAAAAGATTTTACCTCCGATACTACACGGTTTATTGCGCATTCTAAATTCCACGTGCCATATTCTTAACTTGAATATCATTTAAATTGATTTTTCGATTCCGACCTACTTCCTAAGGACTTCTAAGAAGAACGTTCATAGGATCGGAAATGTTCGCAGAGGGAATACATTACTCCCACAGAAATATCCGGAGACCGTCTTTTACGGCTCTTAGCGCAAACAGGATTAGACTTTGCGCTTCTTAAGTCCGCCTTGCTAATTGGTAATAAGAAAATTTAAGTCTGTTTTCCATTCTATTCAAAGCTTTCATATTTCCTTTCTATTGTCACTACGACAGATTTATTAAATCTCAAGCGGTTCAGCTACTTGGAGATAACTCTTAAAGCTTAATCTTAATGCTTACTTACTACAATAGTACGACAATCTCGAAGATATTTCATTTTTAAATAGTTTCTTTGTTTTCCAAATTCTAGGTGTAATTATATATAATCCGAACATGCATCGAATTGGGATTTCTGGTGCACACAGTAATCACTAAGATTAATGCGTCAAAGGTTTGCAATTAAATGGTAATTGCTATCATTTTTATTCTTTAAAGTTGTAATAACATTTTTGTATGTGTACTATATACAGGAAGGTACGCATTCGGATAGCTTCTATTCTTTATTCTATTCTAGAGATTCCTCGTTAAACGAGGCTTTGACAATGTTAGAAGATGACGACGAACTGATAGAAAACGTCTAAAAATAGCAGAAAGGAAACATTATAAATAGACGGATAATGACTCGAAGCCTGACAATATAATTTTTGAAAAAGATAACAACAAAAGTCCTTTGAAGTTATTTGCGTTTTTCTTTGATGATGAAATACTGGTTCCAGTAGTAAATGAAACTAATCGCTTTACAAATTAGAAGAATCACCACGTAATAATATAGAAATTAGAAATAAAACACATATATGGGTGTTTTTCTTGGGTGTCTTTGTGGATATATGTAGGTATCAAAAAGGATAATCTGGGAGTGTAAAGGAGACAGTTCAAATATGTTGGTGTCCGAAGCAATATCTCGAAGTAATTTTGAATATATTGTGTCCTATTTTCACTTTGTAGGCAATATTAAAATGGAAGCAAGCGACAAATTCACAAAGTTGCGATCTTTGTTTCTGCATCGCAATAAAAACTGTTTAGAAAATAATATATGCGAGGAGATGCATTGTGTTGATAAAGCTGTGGTGCCATACGTTGGTCGACATGGCTGTAAACAGTTTATACATGGCAAAACCATCTGATATGGATATATAAACTATGGAAAAATGGCGTTATGAACACATACAACTTTTTGTATCATTTCTTTCCTAACGCCTTTATTGGAGAGTCTATTCAATAATAACTTGAGAGGCACATACAATTTTAAAAGTAATGAAAAAAGAGTGAATGGGTTAAATGATATAATAATATAATCGTCACTTTTTGTTCAAATTCAGCAGGAGTGAATCCAGCTCGACTTGTTAAGATTCCCATTTGAACAGAATCATTCCAATCTCTCCTCTTTGTTTCGCCTCAACTTTATCCTTATCGATGATGTTCGATTCCAATTTATCCTAAGGCGGGGAATATCTCAATCTGACAGCATTATCAATTAGTGATGCAAGTTTCTCATTTCAAACTGACTCACTCCAACCGAATAGTGCTGGATCCCAACATCATTATTAATTCTAGTAAGTAAACCAACATAATAAAGAATCCAAGATATCATAATCCAAGACTGCCTAAACCTGATCTAACTTTAGTCATTTTTGGTCTTACGATTAGTCGTTTCTGCTTTCTGTTTCCTAATATTTTCAATTTTTTGTCTATAATTTTCAGTCTTACAGTTCTTTTTAATTCCCTAATGCACACTTTTTTCATTCGTATTCGTTTTTATCTAGCTATTATCTTCTTTATTCCTTCTTTCTGGACATTTTATGGTATGTTTATGTTGTTGCTATCAGTTAACTTCTTACTTTAATTTAAAATTTTTCGTCTTGGTGCGAAGGTCTTTTTGTCTTATTATTTTGGCTTTCTTTGTTTCTTATTCATTTTATGAGTCTCTAAGAATTGGCGATCTAAAACATGAAACTCTATTCTGATAATAAAGACATTGTTAAAAAAAGATGTTTAAACAACAGTTCTATCTCGATAAAAATTAGCAACGGTTATGATTTAATTGAGATTATCTAGAGGACCCAGAAAATCTTTAATTTCGAAAATCTTTTCATTACATCGCTTCCATTAAATTATTTATTAAATCCAAGCGAGTTAACGGGAAAACATGTTGAAACCTTATTCGCACGAAGAAAGAGGAGGTAGAAATGCTTCTGAATTATGCAGGTGACTGGAGGTGATTCATTTATAGAAGTTCACTTACTGGTAGATTTCTACACAGTACTTCCAGTTGTTACTTCTAGTTAGAGTTAGCC
Organism: Onthophagus taurus; assembly: GCF_000648695.1. NCBI lineage: Eukaryota > Metazoa > Arthropoda > Insecta > Coleoptera > Scarabaeidae > Onthophagus > Onthophagus taurus. Next base: position 9,044 of record NW_019281709.1, on the reverse strand, counting down.
GAGACATTGACATTCCAGTAAGAAAAGATTTCACTATGCCCTCGAACCTGACTTGTGTATGTACTTCATCTATCAACCTTCTTTAATTTCATTTATTTGTAATTGTTGTAAGCATCACGAATAGGTTAAATCAGTAGATTTTAGTACTTTGCGTTAATTTGTTAAATTAACAAGAAAGCACGAATCCAACTCAAGTGCAGCTGACCGTGTATAACAAGAGTATTTACAAACGCACCTGTCAATAACATTTGGTTAGGTTGATGTGATGACAAAATCGAAAATGAAATTCGAAGACACACCAGAAAAATATTATCCTCCAAAACAGCATTGAGTTCATTTTTAACAAATTTCGTTTGATCAATTTTGTACACAAAAAATTGTAAAAAGTGAATCGGGCAATTTTAAAGATACTTCTGATGAACTAAAGAGTGTAAAGATCTTTATTACAAAGGTACACAAATTATATATTAAATTATTTAGAATTGCGGCCAATTTAACTTAATTAACAGTTATCAAAGTAACGTCCTGAAGCACCATTTTTCTGTACACACAATGTAAGTTTTCTGCTAACAGCGCCCATTAGATTTTCCATGGATGTGATTTTCCTTCAATCTGAATGATGTGTGTCACTTCAGCGCTAAAAACTTTACACTACAAATAGCTCATAGAAAGACGAGACAGGTTGAAAGATCAAAGGACCTAACCTGCCATTCGATGTTTCCACATAACATGGTTAGGAAACATCTTTTTGACATATGCTATCATTCATCACCTTGTTGAAAGAACATGTTCTTGGTCATAAGAAAACAAACAAATGCATAAGCTAAAACGTTCTAAACTATGTCTCACAATCAGTTAGCTCTTTCCCATTCATCTCGAAAGAAGTATTGACTGATGATTACAAAAGCATATGTTATCTTTAATCTTTTATGTAATTATTCAAAATTCTTACAAAATACACTCATGTTAAATGTAAATAACGTTGTTAAAAAATTAGCAGATTAGTGCCGCACATTATACTTGCACACTTATACGATATAGGATTATGAAAAAGATAATTATATATTGTACTACTAGCATTGGCTAACTGAATCTTTTCGTTGGCTCTTCTAATGTCTGTTAAAGTGGCAGTCTGATAAATTCGAATAGTAATTAAACAAATTCAATATAATTGAGTTTTTAGGAGAAACAACTTCTCAAATTATTTCCATTTCCATTATATTTATGTTCATCCTGCTTTTACAAGAGCGAGGATATTTTTAAAAATTTATTTTCCTCATTCCTATTTTAATGTTAGAGATTATATGTGGTAACTTTTGTAATTTTTTTCATGAAACGTTCATTAAGTTTTTTCTCAAGTTTATTAAGAACCATCATGTTTTATAATTATTATTATTTTATCTCAATTTGCATCATATAATTTTTAATTTATTTCAGTTTTTTTTTTTGGTACAAATTTAGAAAGATATTTCAAAATCACTTTTTGTCTGCTCGTAACAAATGTAATGTAAACTTGAAGTTGTAAAGTATTAAAAATATTTTGTAAGTTTATCGTGGTAAACCGATTTTAGAGGATCACATTTGCAACATTACATTTCTACCTGCTTTACGATTCTCGGGAGCGACCACCAGTTCCAAATTTACTGGGAATGTATCCCTCAAACCTAAATAAACACTGATCAACGGCCTTCAATATGGATTTGCCTCTGTAGGAGAAATTGCTCGGATCGACCGATACCGCGAAACTACCGCAGGCGCTTTCACCATTTGAATTTTAAATGACCCAAGAGTCGAGTTGCGATCAACTACATATCTTGCTCTACTTATTTTAACAATCATCAATATTCATAAAAAAAGTAATTTCTGAATTTTGGTGCATTGGTTATGGGTGGGTATAATAATTTTATCTGAGGTCCAACTAATCAAAACGGTTGTCAACAGAGCTTGATATATCAGCTCGAATTCTGGTGACGCGTTCACATAAATTTTCCGTTTAATGTGATATAGTTGTGACCTGGACATTTAAACGAGGTATAAATATAGTGTGCCAGCAATAAATCGTTATCATTTTGGGAAAAACGGGCGAAATTAATGCGCACCCACCCTGTCCACAATAAAATTTGCTGGCTTCGGAAGTCCGTGGGTGCTTATCAAATGTATTCGTTTTTGGGATAGTTTCTCTGTGTCATTCCGGTTGGATTATTCCGAATTGAAACGTTGAAACATTTCATTTTCATAAAACTCACAAATATTAATACCTATAGTTTTATTATATATATTTTGTATTAAAAATATTTATATAAAATATTTTATATTTACTAAATCTTCTAACTTTTATTTATATAAAATTACAAATGTTTGGGTTTGGTTGAAATGTAAATTCGGTTAACTGAGAGGGGTGGCTTAGATAACATACAAAGCGTCCTCCGAAGCTTTATGACGGATCACTTGCAAATCCTTTCTTCGCTCACAATACATTACCATTGGATAGATGGCTCCACTCCGAGCTAAGATTACCAAAGGACGAAGAGTGAGCATTAGACTAGCTAGTAATTTTTCGCGAACTCAATGATTGATGCGTTTCCGTCATCTCATCGCGTGTTTTCCTTTCTCTAGAAACGAGCTTTCGTTCGAAGTCGCGACGCCCTGTACAGAGGACCAGATGCTTTGCCGGCGTTTCGTAATCCCGACTAATCTTGGGCTCTCCTCCGTAGTACGAATTTATTTTCTACCACCTGAGCTCGAGTAACCCCAGAGCATACCTCTTTTAAATCCACTTCGTCAAGAAGGAAAGTTTTTGCACGGGCTACCCGGATATATTAGAGTTTAATACTTTGTGCTTGGTAGTTTCAAAATTTATTCTAAGAGGGTTAGGTCTAATTTATTATAATTAAAATTTTTATTATATCTATACATTAATATGCTCATAAATGTACCTACAATATAAAGATAATAATTATAAACCGCCATATGTCACTATCAAAATTAACCACATCAAGGAAACGACCACGTCATATAACCCTTTGAGGTATCACAAAGGGAACACGTACCAGCTCTTGATAATTGAGTTATTAACGCAACTTCGTATATTCTACCCCTTTATAAAAACGCTTTAACATAAACTTTCCTGAAAACGTTATTAAAATGAGCAGAAACTTTTCAATGTAATTTAGAATTATAATCGTTTTGAACCGCTTCTGGTTGTATTCCCGTTTATGTGCAGAAATCGGCTAAAGCATTCCATCAAAGGGAAGTCGTTTTCCGTCAAAAAGAGTAACAGGGTTCTCTGGAAACGTGTGCGAGAGAAGCGTATGCGTCATTAAAACACAACCGGGCTAAATATGGTAATGAAGTAACCGGAACAAGCGCGGTTGACCCGTTCTGCTGCATATTTTGGCGGAGCGAACCTATTCATGAATGTACCGCTGATGCAATCTCGCTGCAGGAAACGTATATGCATCAAGCGCGTCCGCAAACTAAGTACCGTTTTCAATTAAGGAACGGACGTGTTCTTTTTTGTCATTTTTTGTGTCCTAAATGCGTTTTGTACATAAAGATTTTCCAAGCAAGACCTAAATTGTCCTTATTCACGTAAAATAACTCCTATTTAATTTCCTTATTATTTAATGTATGTAAAAAATGGTGTTGCTTTAAATTATGATGGTGTTGTATAAATTGTATGTGTATGTAATCGATTTAAATGGTTAGCTATAAATCGTGGAAATTTATCGAAATAGTGTCAACCGTCAGTTCCATCCGACGTATCATCGTTTATAATATCCGTTTGTATATTTATAACCCTGTGGTTTCGGTTAATTCAATTCAAACATCTGTATACTATCAAAAGTTAATCTTTTAAAATGATTTAGAGATAGTTTGAAAGGGTTTTTATGTTTTATACTTAAATGAAAAGTATAAAACGAAATGGTGAAAATATGGAAGTATAAATGGAAATAAAAAGTTATCATTAAAAGTTGTTGTTAATTTGATACAAAACTTTGTGACGTGAAATTGAAAAACATAGAAATGACATTATTATTAACAACATTATGTCTGACGATAGCTCCAAAAATTTCGTATTATGTAAACTGTAAACCATTTTTTACGATAATAATAATGAGTATATAAAAGGTTAGCCTTCTAAGATATTCTGCTCACATTTTTAAAGAAATTGTTACTATTTGTGATTTCCAGTGATATCTTTAAGTGTAGTCTGTGTTGCAAGGATCATCAAGTGAAAATCAGCGTATGAGGAGTTATTTTATAATGTGAGCAATTTTCTCCTATGAACAAGCTGCACACGTAAAATTAATGCATAGTGTGAGCAAAGAACCATGATCAGTAAGTGTGGCAACAATATTCTTTAATTAATTTTTTAAAGTTTTTATGTTTATATTGGTTTACGATTTTTATGCAAAATGTTGCGTAGAGGGATCATTGTGCGAAGATGTGAAAAAGACGCAGAGTGAGTTATATATAAATATATTTGTATTTGTAATATTCTGTGCAACTATTATAATTTGTACAAAGTGGCTAAACATTGCCTTCTAACTTTTAGCAAATGTTTCATGTCTGGCAGAATCTTAACAACCAACTAAACAAAGATGGGATGAACAATAGTCAAATTCACCGTCCAAACACATAGAGTACATGACTGATTCAGAACAGGCTGCTGACGAAGCAGAAAACAAGGAACCAGTGAGAATAGAACCAACCTTTACTAGTAAAGATAAAACCACTTTGTGGACAAAACATTCGCCGTGTCTAACTGTTAGAAAATGATAGCAAAATAAAGTTTTAAAGCTTTCTGACGTAAAGTAATGGCACGAAATACAATACGGTATTAGGTTCATAGAAATTGATTTTTCCCAATGAAATTTTATTACATATTATGAACTGCACCAATATCGATATTAAAAGAATGTGTCAAAAGTATTCAGGTGAAACAGATTGCCCTGATACCAACCCTCATTAGATAAATGCATTAATAGGACTTTTATATATGGTAGATGTGAAAAAATTAACCCATCTGAATGTTTTACTGAATCGCAGGTTTCACATTTTAGTAGTAACCCTACGGTTCAATGACAACTTGGCGCCAATGTTACGATGATTTTGTAGCAGGTAGCTTAAAGACCTATCATGTAGGCAAGTATATAACAATTGACGAAATGGTATCTGCATTTCGAGGATTTTGGCAGTACAGTAAACAGTGAAGTAAACAATGGATAATTACTTCACGTCAGTTTCTTTGGTGTTATGTTAGAGAGAGTAATTTCTCCAATTTTTGTAAACAGAAAAGAAAGATCAGTACCCAGCAGTATGTTTGAGTTCTTGAAGACAGGATTTTTGGTATTAAATGTGCTTTACATTCAGACGAAAGAATTCATTAAGATACTGGAGATAAGTGTAAGCCGGATATAAATATGTTCTATAAATCAACTAATGGCGTTGATGTTGTTGATGAAATTATATCTCAGCATACAGTGTCTAGAAACCTTGCATTGGAACTCGTAAAGCCCCATGTTCAAACAAGAATGACAATTGCAAACTTACCTATAATGTTAAAAGATTCAGTAAAATATCTCTTTGGTGCTATTGAAGAAAAGACCCCTTCAGGATCTAGCGTTGGAAAAACTGGTATGTGTTGCTTGTGACCCCGGCGTAAAAACAGAAAAACCAAAAAACGGTAATACAAATGCTTCAGTACTTGTGTAATGAACAGTTTATAATAGATGTCTTAGATGTCCTATAATATAGCCTAATTAGATTGTTAAAGAAATAATTTACTAAATATTGTCGTTATAGAATCTTTCTTGTGAATCTATCACAAGAAACGGCATCGATTACTTTACCTTATAAGAGAAACGTTGTAACATCGTTATCGACCGATTACTGCTTCTAAAATATATTCGTTACTCGTGTATCCATTACTGCTCACAAAGTTCGTTACCTGTTGTAACGATAGCTGCTGATTACTAATTATTTATCAATTCTATATTATTAATACTTGAATAGAAACAGTAATCGCTAATTTGAGTATCTCGTAATATTTCAATCATTTTCGCAACAATATATGTTCGATGATTGTGTTTGAATGCTCTACTATCCGTGTTAAAAGTCAAGGTCCCTCATGTTAGAGATCGATATGTTCGAAACCGCTCGTTGAAAAAAAATGGCGGTAAAGTTTGTTGTAATCACTGAATATTTCCACGTAACATATCTAAATTTGAGAAAATTCATGAACCAAAATATATCAAATAATTGCGTTTAGCGAATACAGTTATTAATTTTTTAAAGTTATGACTCCCTAATTTTTGTAGAGGAATTTAAACGAATTATAAATTAAAAAGAAACAGAAATAAGCCATGCACGAAGAGGAGGGTTCTGTCCAATTGGAAAAGATGGTGATGGTGTGTGTTCTAGATAGGACGTCGCGCAGTTATTTCTTTATATATGTAAGATAAAGGCGCGACGTTCTGTTTGGAACGCAATTTTTTTCATCTAGCGTTTGTGAAGATATCGATCTCTAAAGTGCGGGGTCTAGACTTTTGGCACGGATAGTAGTTTGAAAAAATTCAGATTAATTAAATTTTAAGCTTTCGCATATAGATGTTGTTTGTGTTTCATTGTTTCAACATGATTTGATATAAAAGATCGTCCACTAATTGTAACAGAGAAAAATCAATGATAAATGGATATTCCGGTTTTAATTTTTCGTTAAAATTTTTACATCTGTCGACCTCCATATTTTATTCTAAAAATAGATTTAAACCTTTTTTATTATATACAGTTAGAATAATTAAATTTAATCAATATTTTAATAATAAGTTTTTCCCTAAATAAATAATTAAATAAGCACTAAATAAATACTAACCAGAACTCTTTTAATTTTATTGAATTTAATAAAATTAATCTTGAACAAAAATTTATTAAAACACTCCCAAGAAACATGTGTTGCATAACACATTACATTTATAGAGGGGATTACCCGAAACTGTAGTAGTTGCAAGAGTGGCGTTTGATGTTGGAAATGTTGGAAATACTGGTTACAAACCTTTTTTGTTTAGAAATTTTAGGGAGTACAAAAAATTGTAAAGGATACTTTGGAGTGGAGTACTGTTAAAAAAATGAGCACGGTTCACGATTTTGCCAAGCGTATAAAATTCTCTACAGGAGTGTGGTAATAATAATAATCATTTATGAAGTTTTATTATTAAGTTTTTCTATTAAATATTATATCAGCTCTTCAACGAAATCGACCGTTCTCGATAATATTTCTTAATTATGCAGATTATACGTAAAAATTAGCTAATAATATTCTATACAAGAATATTCATCAATTCATTATAACCCTTTTTTTTATAAATATGATGGCGAAATAGAATCTTAGCAATAATGGTAATTAATCTATTAGTTATCTACAATATGAATTCAGACTTGTTAGTTTAATATTTCAAGTCAAAACAACTTTTCTAAATGTATTTTCGGTCAAATTAGTTTTAGGTAGATAAATTGACTGAAACCGGATGAGGGACCATTTTTTACCTAGACTTAGACAACAGTAAATTCATCGATGTCCATGCATTAATTAATGTAGTGTTTGTATAGTTTCTATTATTTGTACGATGTTTACACTGCTTATCACTATTTATAGTGTTTCTACTGATTTTTGCTATTTATTCTTTTGCTTCTGCGTAGATATTGTTTGACTTTAGATAATAAATGGAAATGTGAGAGTGGTTGTTTTGTACTTTTAACACGAGTGTCAATCGATATGTTTACGTGATTCCCTCCAGTACACCAAGTGGATGTCCTAGAAAATAATTTTCGTTTTCCAGCGATGTAACCATTAGATCAATAGAATCTCTAGAAAAATAGGAAGATGTCGTACATTAAGATGAGAGATTATTACATTACACGTTGTTACATATTTAGATTTAACAGACCTAATTTCGGTTCCGATCTCTTTAACCAGCTCATAGTCAGCCATAATAACTGGAGACAGCCATAATAAAACTCATGTGACATCATCTTTCCTATGTAATTACCAAGGGAGCGATGCAACAGCTAAATTCTAATAATTTCAAGAGAATACAGGAGCTACAGCGCAATGCCTGCATTCTTCGAAAGGTTCACGCTTTTGCTGTGAAACCACGCTTGACAGGAATCGCCTTGAATTCTCGTTTTATCACTTTGGATTAACTCAACACAAATCCCACTCTATCGTCAATGCAAGACGAGCAATAAATGGAAATTAGAAATATTCGAATAATAATGTACACATTAAGTATTTAATATCCAATATCTATTAAATGAAGGACGAAATCGTTAACGTAACATAAACTAGTGTAGTAATAAACATAAACTGCTCATAACAAACAGAAATCATTAAGAACTGAAAACGTTAATAAACTTTGCTGAATTAATGAATGAATTTCAAGAAATTTTAATACATCTACTTATTATGCAGGCTGACTCATTTAATTTGATTCATCAATACGTTTGGTATTGGTATCCTTTTTTCTTTTGCTTTGTTGTTTTTTTTTTCTTTACGGTCTTTCTTTCTGTTAGGTTGAGTGGAAGATCAGGGTTGACCAGAACTCCGTCTATATGTTCGGCCTTTTTTCTTAATAACTAAATTAAATATCTTTTATAATATCTTGCCTTATTTTTTGTATTTTTATTATTTCTTTTTTTTTTGAAAATCATTCTTGCACCGAATGAGGTATATTATTTATATATTATATTACTTCACAAGATTGTAATTATAAAATTGCCCGAATAAAGTGATTATTAATAATAATAATATCTACAAGGCGCTGATTTCAAAGAACGTTTATCATTTTACGTGTAGGCAAGTAAACAAATTGATTAACCATGGACTGGTTAATCGACATAATAGGCGATACTAGAGAGTTGAAACCCCAAAGGGGCTCCGTCAAGTTGAATATGAACGTCTTTGAACTGTCAATATGTGGTGTACAATAATTAGCGGCGATATCATGCTGTTTATTATTAATTTGAGATACAAATATTTATTA
>NW_019281708.1:0-13118 GCF_000648695.1 Onthophagus taurus | reverse complement strand
AACTTATTATCTTAAAAAGTAAGAGATATTTTGAAAATCCGTTTCGTTCATTGAAAAGCTAATAATTTGTAGTATAAATGCTGATAATTTCATAAAAAATTATTAAAACTACGATTTATTACGATTTTTTGAAAATGATTAATAATAATCGTTTATCCTAAAAAATGAGAAAATGTCTTATTACTGTTAAAACTTAATATCTTTAAAACTAAAAGATATTTTGAAAATCCGTTTTGTTAATTGAAAAGCTAATAATTTGTTTTATAAATATTGATAATTTCATAAAAAAATATTAAAACTACGATTTATTACGATTTTTTGAAAATGATTGAAAATAATCGTTTATCCTAAATAATGACAAAGTGTCTTATTACAGTTAAAACTTAATATCTTAAAAACTAAAAGATATTTTGAAAATCCGTTTCGTTCATTGAAAAGCTAATAATTTGTATTATAAATGCTGATAATTTCATAAAAATGTATTAAAACTACGATTTATTACGATTTTTTTTAAATGATCAAAATAATCGTTTATCCTAAATAATGACAAAGTGTCTCGTTACAGTTAAAACTTAATATCTTAAAAACTAAAAGATATTTTGAGAATCCGTTTCGTTCATTGAAAAGCTAATAATCTGTATTATAAATGTTGATAATTTCAAAAAAAAATATTAAAACTACGATTTATTACGATTTTTTGAAAATGATTAAAAATAATCGTTTATCCTAAAAAATGAGAAAATGTCTTAGTACAGTTAAAACTTAATATCTCAAAAACCAAAAGATATTTTGAAAATCCGTTTCGTTCATTGAAAAGCTAATAATCTGTATTATAAATGCTGATAATTTCAAAAAAAATTATTAAAACTACGATTTATTACGATTTTTTGAAAATGATTAAAAATAATCGTTTATCCTAAAAAATAAGAAAATGTCTTATTACGGTTAAAACTTAATATCTTAAAAATTAAAAGATATTTTGAAAATCCGTTTCGTTCATTGAAAAGCTAATAAATTGTATTATAAATGCTGATAATTTCATAAGAATTTATTAAAACTACGATTTATTACGATTTTTTGAAAATGATTAAAAATAATCGTTTATCCTTAATAATGACAAAGTGTCTCGTTACAGTTAAAACGTAATATCTTAAAAACTAAAAGATATTTTGAAAATCCGTTTTGTTCATTGAAAAGCTAATAAATTGTATTATAAATGCTGATAATTTCATAAAAATTTATTAAAACTACGATTTATTACGATTTTTTGAAAATGATTAAAAATAATCGTTTATCCTAAATAATGACAAAGCGTCTCGTTACAGTTAAAACTTAATATCTTAAAAACTAAAAGATATTTCGAAAATCCGTTTCGTTCATTGAAAAGCTAATAATTTGTATCATAAATGCTGATAATTTCAAAAAAAATTATTAAAACTACGATTTATTACGATTTTTTGAAAATGATTGAAAATAATCGTTTATCCTAAATAATGACAAAGTGTCTCGTTACAGTTAAAACTTAATATCTTAAAAACTAAAAGATATTTTGAAAATCCGTTTCGTTCATTGAAAAGCTAATAATTTGTATCATAAATGCTGATAATTTCAAAAAAAATTATTAAAACTACGATTTATTACGATTTTTTGAAAATAATTGAAAATAATCGTTTATCCTAAAAAATGAGAAAATGTCTTAGTACAGTTAAAACTTAATATCTCAAAAACCAAAGGATATTTTGAAAATCCGTTTCGTTCATTGAAAAGCTAATAATTTGTATTATAAATGCCGATAATTTCATAAAAATTTATTAAAACTACGATTTATTAAGATTTTTTGAAAATGATTGAAAATAATCGTTTATCCTAAATAATGACAAAGTGTCTTATTACAGTTAAAACTTAATATCTTAAAAACTAAAAGGTATTTTGAAAATTCGTTTATTTCATTGAAAAGCTAATAATTTGTATTATAAATGCTGATAATTTAAAAAAAAATTATTAACACTACGATTTATTACGATTTTTTGAAAATGATTAAAAATAATCGTTTATCTTAAAAAATGAGAAAATGTCTCGTTACAGTTAAAACTTAATATCTTAAAAACTAAAAGATATTTTGAAAATCTGTTTTGTTCATTAAAAAGCTAATAATTTGTATTATAAGTGCTGATAATTTCATAAAAATTTATTAAAACTACGATTTATTACGATTTTTTGAAAATGATTAAAAATAATCGTTTATCCTAAAAAATGAGAAAATGTCTTAGTACAGTTAAAACTTAATATCTCAAAAACCAAAAGATATTTTGAAAATCCGTTTCGTTCATTGAAAAGCTAATAATTTGTATTATAAATGCTAATAATTTCAAAAAAAATTATTAAAACTACGATTTATTACGATTTTTTGAAAATGATTAAAAATAATCGTTTATCTTAAAAAATGAGAAAATGTCTTATTACGGTTAAAACTTAATATCTTAAAAATTAAAAGATATTTTGAAAATCCGTTTCGTTCATTGAAAAGCTAATAATTTGTATTATAAGTACTGATAATTTCATAAAAATTTATTAAAACTACGATTTATTACGATTTTTTGAAAATGAATGAAAATAATCGTTTATCCTAAAAAATGAGAAAATGTCTTAGTACAGTTAAAACTTAATATCTCAAAAACCAAAAGATATTTTGAAAAACCGTTTCGTTCATTGAAAAGCTAATAATCTGTATTATAAACGTTGATAATTTAAAAAAAAAATATTAAAACTACGATTTATTACGATTTTTTGAAAATGATTAAAAATAATATTTTATCTTAAAAAATGAGAAAATGTCTCGTTACAGTTAAAGCTTAATATCTTAAAATCTAAAAGATATTTTGAAAATCCGTTTCGTTCATTGAAAAGCTAATAATTTGTATTATAAGTGCTGATAATTTCATAAAAATTTATTAAAACTAATATTTATTACGATTTTTTGAAAATGATTAAAAATAATCGTTTATCCTAAATAATGAAGAAGTGTCTGGTTGCAGTTAAAACTTAATATCTTAAAAACTAAAAGATATTTTGAAAATCCGTTTCGTTCATTGAAAAGATAATAATTTGTATTATAAATGCTAATAATTTCGTAAAAATTTATTAAAACTACGATTTATTACGATTTTTTGAAATTGATTGACAATAATCGTTTATTCTAAAAAATGAGAAAATGTCTTATTACAGTTAAAACTTAATGTCTTAAAAACTAAAAGATATTTTGAAAATCCGTTTCGTTCATTGAAAAGCTAATAATTTGTATTATAAATGCTGATAATTTCATAAAAATTTATTAAAACTACGATTTATTACGATTTTTTGAAAATGATTGAAAATAATCGTTTATCCTAAATAATGACAAAGTGTCTCGTTACAGTTAAAACTTAATATCTTAAAAACTAAAAGATATTTTCAAAATCCGTTTCGTTCATTGAAAAGCTAATAATTTGTATTATAAATGCTGATAATTTCATAAAAATTTATTAATACTACGATTTCTTACGATTTTTTGAAAATGATTGAAAATAATCGTTTATCTTAAAAAATGAGAAAATGTCTTATTACGGTTAAAACTTAATATCTTAAAAATTAAAAGATATTTTGAAAATCCGTTTTGTTAATTGAAAACCTAATAATTTGTTTTATAAATGCTGATAATTTCATAAAAATTTATTAAAACTACGATTTATTACGATTTTTTAAAATGATTGAAAATAATCGTTTATCCTAAATAATGACAAAGTGTCTTGTTACAGTTAAAACTTAATATCTTAAAAACTAAAAGATATTTTGAAAATCCGTTTCGTTCATTGAAAAGCTAATAATTTGTATCATAAATGCAGATAATTTCAAAAAAAAATAATTAAAACTACGATTTATTACGATTTTTTTAAAATGATTGAAAATAATCGTTTATCCTAAAAAATGAGAAAATGTCTTATTACAGTTAAAACTTAATATCTTAAAAACTAAAAGATATTTTGAAAATCCGTTTCGTTCATTGAAAAGCTAATAATTTGTATTATAAGTGCTAATAATTTCATCAAAATTTATTAAAATTACGATTTATTACGATTTTTTGAAAATGATTAAAAATAATCGTTTATCCTAAAAAATGAGAAAATGTCTTAGTACAGTTAAAACTTAATATCTTAAAAACTAAAAGATAGTTTAAAAATCCGTTTCGTTCATTGAAAAGGTAATAATTTGTATTATAAGTGCTGATAATTTCATAAAAATTTATTAAAACTACGATTTATTACGATTTTTTGAAAATGATTAAAAATAATCGTTTATCCTAAAACATGAGAAAATGTCTTAGTANTCTAATAATTAATATCTCAAAAACTAAAAGATATTTTGAAAATCCGTTTCTTTCATTGGAAAGCTCATAATTTGTAGAATAAGTGCTGATAGTTTCAAAATGATTTGTTTAAATCCCGATTTGTTATGATTTTTTGAAAATTAATGAAAATTGTTGCTTAACCCAAAAAATGAGAAACTGTCTAATAATTAATATCTCAAAAACTAAAAGATATTTTGAAAATCCGTTTCGTTCATTGAAAAGCTAATAATTTGTATTATAAATGCTGATAATTTCAAAAAAAATTATTAAAACTACGATTTATTACGATTTTTTGAAAATGATTGAAAATAATCGTTTATCCTAAATAATGACAGTGTCTCGTTACAGTTAAAACTTAATATCTTAAAAACTAAAAGATATTTCGAAAATCCGTTTCGCTCATTGAAAAGCTAATAAATTGTATTATAAATGCAATTAATTTCATAAAAATTTATTAAAACTACGATTTATTACGATTTTTTGAAAATAATTGAAAATAATCGCTTATCCTAAATAATGAAAAAATGTCTCGTTACAGTTAAAACTTAATATCTCAAAAACTAAAAGATATTTTGAAAATCCGTTTGGTTCATTGAAAAGCTAATAATTTGTATTATAAATGCTGATAATTTCAAAAAAAATTATTAAAACTACGATTTATTACGATTTTTTGAAAATGATTAAAAATAATCGTTTATCCTAAAAAATGAGAAAATGTCTCGTTACAGTTAAAACTTAATATCTTAAAAACTAAAAGATATTTTGAAAATCCGTTTCGTTCATTGAAAAGCTAATAATTTATAACATAAGTGCTGATAATTTCATAAAAATTTATTAAAGCTACGATTTATTACGATTTTTTGAAAATGATTGAAAATAATCGTTTATCCTAAATAATGAGAAAGTGTCTCGTTACAGTTAAAACTTAATATCTTAAAAACTAAAAGATATTTTGAAAATCCGTTTCGTTCATTGAAAAGTTAATAATTTGTATTATAAATGCTGACAATTTCATAAAAATTTATTAAAACTACGATTTATTACAATTTTTTGAAAATGATTAAAAATAATCGTTTATCCTAAAAGATGAGAAAATGTCTTATTACAGTTAAAACTTAATATCTTAAAAATTAAAAGATATTTTGAAAATCCGTTGTGTTAATTGAAAAGCTAATAATTTGTATTATAAATGCTGATAATTTCAAGAAAAAATATTAAAACTACGATTTATTACGATTTTTTGAAACTGATTGAAAATAATCGTTTAACCTAAATAATGACAAAGTGTCTTATTATAGTTAAAACTTAATATCTTAAAAACTAAAAGATATTTTGAAAATCCGTTTCGTTCATTGAAAAGCTAATAATTTATAACATAAGTGCTGATAATTTCATAAAAATTTATTAAAGCTACGATTTATTACGATTTTTTGAAAATGATTGAAAATAATCGTTTATCCTAAATAATGACAAAGTATCTTATTACAGTTAAAACTTAATGTCTTAAAAACTAAAAGATATTTTGAAAATCCGTTTCGTTCATTGAAAAGCTAATAATTTGTTTTATAAATGCCGATAATTTCATAAAAATTTATTAAAACTACGATTTATTACGATTTTTTGAAATTGATTGACAATAATCGTTTATTCTAAAAAATCAGAAAATGTCTTATTACATTTAAAACTTAATATCTTAAAAACTAAAAGATATTTTGAAAATCCGTTTTGTTCATTGAAAAGCTAATAATTTATATTCCAAATGATAATAATTTCATTAGAATTTATTAAAATCCCGATTAGTTCTGATTTTTTGAAAATGAATCATCATGCTTTTTTATAAAATGAAATTTACATACTTCGTTCTCATATTTATAAGCACAATTTTTGTGATTATTTTATTGATCTGTGATGTCGAAGGTCTTAATTCTGTCCCATATGGTATTTCTTGAGATAATCTTCAAGGACTTCATTTCTACTATCCTTAATATGCTTTCACTTTTCTTTGTGTCTTCTTATTTAACTTATTTTTCTCAAATTTATCATTATTTTAAAAAAATGAATAAAACTTTACATATTCAAGGATTAAATAAAATCAAAAATCATTTAAAAATACTTTTAAAAAGTATTTTTTATCTCAACCATCGTAAAAAGTAAAAAAATCTCGAGATGAACACGTGCGTGAGGAGATCTTCGTTGATACAAGTAATAGTGCATCGACGTGTAACGGTACTTTATGTAAATTACCACATTCATGTTCATATATCATCGAAAATATTATATGACAAATGCATTTTTTATCTTTCCTACGAACATTTTTTTAATTATTTTTTTTTTAATAAGTATTACTCTTACGAAAGATTTAATTTATTTTTTTATCGCGTGTCGTAATAAATAATGGCCAGTTGTCCATATTATACATAGATAGATTTCGATTATTTCATCGTAAGAATTGTAAGTGTATTTTCTTCATTTGTACATATAATTTTAATTAGAGTTAAATATAATTATAAGCGAGTCTAAGATTTAATTCGATTAATTAATTAATTAAGAATATGTATTAATAAAGTAGTAATTTTAAGTTTATTTTTAAAAATAGATTTAATAAAAAAATGAAATGATTGTAAGTTTTCTTTAGGAAATAAATAAATAGATAACAATGGTTTTTATTCCATTTGAATTTTAGTGTATAAATATTAATTTTCCCCGACCTAAAATGTTAATATTTACTGTTTTAAACACGTTATGTATCTACGTAGGTGTGCTCGAGATTTATAACAACGCTTTTCATTAAGACATTTGAATTGAAAGTCACCTCTGTTTATTTATTTTACACTCTGTATTTTTAAACGACTAAAATAGACACAAAAATATTCGTAAAAAAAGTTGTTTGTCATTTTCATTTAATTGCATCTTTTTATATCATTATTTTTCATTTCAAATTTATTAAAATCTTCTATACTCATATCACAAATATCTCTAGGATTTTTTTGAAACAAAATGGAAATATGTAGAGATTACTTCTTTACCTATATCTTGAAATATAAAAACACTCTAGAAAATAGAATTCATGGAAATAAATGATTGTAAATCTCTTTATCAGAAATCTTATGACAATGTTGAAAATTGTGTAGATTGATTCAGCTTTAATATCAATCATAAATAACCTCGCTTAAACTTGACGTGGAATATTTTCTGATTAACAGAGATTTTTTATTACCTATTTAATCCCACTCTCTCTCTTTTCTGTGCTGTCTGTATTCAGTCTCTTTTTTCCATTGCCAGTTTTTTCATCTCGTCTAAATCAGTGTAAAGTCTTTTCTTTTATATCAGACGATTTAATCTCTCACCTCTACCTAATCTTTTTCTTTTATATTCTAGTTTCTATTCAACCTTTTTCTTCTATTGCTGACTTTTTTTCTGTCTTCTCTTTTCAGTATGTGTTATGTCCATTTACTTCTTCATTCATCAATATTCATAGTTACTGTATGTAAAATAAAATCAAAATATTAATGATGAATGTTCATTGTACAGGGTGGCTAAATAAGAGTGCAATGTACTCTTTCGCCTTTCGCCTGACGCCTTTCACATCCTACCAAGAACAGAAATTTAAGGCGCAGTTTTTTCCACGCAAGGGAGGCTCCAACAATGGATAGAACATGATGGACGGCAATTTGAGTATTTAGGGAGGCATTAAACAGATTTTTAGAAGGATTTTTTATGTTTATTTTTGTCAATATGCCAAATTTTCGCTTCTAAATAGACTAAAAAACAATAAAATGAAGAATGCTCTCAAAAGTGAGGTGAAGTATCTTCTAAACTAAAGTAATTTAAAAAAACTGATCGAACTCCATTAAACTTTCTCATAAAATCTTCTTTCACCGATATTTTAGGTTAGAAACATGATATCGAGGTTTTTCACTAGCTTCTTTGGGCTTCATTTTGCTCCTTTTTTCATGAAAAGAAAATAATACCAATAGATTTGAATTTTCTAAGAAAATTCACAATATCTATTGTAATATCGAAAAGTGCCCTCTAGTGCCGATGTACTAACTTAAAATCACTACAAATACGGTAGGATTTGTAGTCCAAGAAAAGCTCTTTTCAACGGTACCAAGTTTATTACAATCCGTTTAGCCATTTTGAAATTATTGGCATTTGTTTACAAACATTTTTAAACACCCTCCACCACTTTATTATTCGAGATAGGGCCCTTTTTTATGTTAATATAGCGAAATTCCGAGAAAACCCGCATTTTCTAATTCAAGATGACGCTTGCGCCCCCTAGCGATCATCTTAGAAACCTAAAAATAATTTCCAGGATTTTCTCTTAGCCACTTTACTTATTAAAATTTTTACTGCAAGTCTCTACAATAAGTAGTTTCTGAGAAACAGTACTTTACACCTTCGCTTATTTGGCCACCCTGTACAATATTAGTGTTACATTTAGGGACCTGCTTTCTCTCTTTCTTCACTTTTTAGTTCCAGTTTGTGTTTGGTCTATTTCTGTTCTAACCAATATCTGTCCAATGGTTTTCTTATATTACGAGTCTCTCTCCAGACCATTTCTTCTCTCTCCAGTCTTTTTTTAGTTTATACCATCTGTCATCAATCATTAGCAGTCTTACCCAACTCATTCTTTCTTTTTCCAATATATATTCAGTATCTTTTGGTGATGCCAATCTCTTTCTTCAATTACCAACTTCTTCCCAAAATATTTCTTCATTATTCAGTCTTTAGTCAGTTTTTTCTCCACCTTTCGGTCTCTTTCTATTTGCCGACCTCCATTTTCTGTCTAGTCCCTTTTTTCTATTACCTGAAGTTGTCCAGTTCTACAACTGTCAGTTCGGTGACTTTCTGGCCTCTTTCTTGTATTGTCAGTTTCTTCCCAGTTTCTTGCTTCTCGTTCCAGTCAGTATTAAATCACTTTTTTTTGTTACCACTCTATTCAGTCTGCTATCCCTTTATTCAGTCATTTTCTTATATTATTAGCATCGTTCAAGTATCATTATTCCATATTCTAGCTTTGTCCTGGTACTTCTCTTATTTTTTTATACTCCGTCTAGTCTTCTTATTACCTTTACTGTCTTTTCCCTGTTTCTCTACTCTTTATTCAGTCTTTTTTCTTACCTTTCTTTATTCACTGTCTCTTCCTAATCTTCTTCTTTTCATTCCAGTCCTTATCCAATCTTTTTTTTTTATTATCAGTTTTAATATCATTATTTTTTTTATTTCACCTTTCTTCTTTTACAAGTCTTCTCCCAGGCACTTTCTTATCTTGCTTATCTTATCCAGTATCTTTTTAGAGCCACTGACAGTTTGTTAATAATTACTAGTCTTGTCTAAGTTATTCTTTGTCCAAATCTTTACCAAAAATCGTTTTTCTATTATTAATCTCTCTTCTATCTTCCTATTCTCTGCCTAGTCCTCTTATTGCTTTTAATGTCTTTTTCCTGTCTATGGCCAGTCTCATACATTTCTATTTCTCTGCTTGAAATCTTTCTTTTAATACCAGTTTCCCTAATCTTTTCTGTTAAACTTATAAATTATATTAATTATTGAAATCAAAATCATTATAATTGCTGAAACTTGTCTGCAACCTCAGGCTGTAAGCTGAAAATGTGAATTTCATCTGATGTAGATTTCTGATGATGGCTCATTAATTTGTTAAATCCAAACCCTTGCGACAATGGCAACAAACTTTTATCCGTAATTACCTATCTACTTTCTTAGCTGATATCTTCCTTATTATTAGAGATAGCAAAAAACTAAATGCACCATCTGAAAGCTTGATTCATTCTCTATCTAAAACTAAAAAAAACTAAAAAGGGTTTTCGTCTGCCGATAAATTGATAATAAGATCAATAAAAAATGAAGAACACCACTCTGTACAAAAAATAGTTAAAAATTACCCAACTTCAAGCCCTTGTGCAATTGTTATCAAACCGAATTTTAAAAAACTGTTATCACAGTTAACAGGAGCGCTCCTTCAACTATCTTAATCCGCGTTTTTGTCGGTCAATATCTATCGGCATCATGCTTAAATCACCCTTAATGTACATTCCTACACGCAGAAACGCTTAATTGCTCTTCCTCTAAACAACTGTCTTGTTTGATAGGGAGAAAACTATAGAAGTATATCTATCTTATCGAAAATTTTCTGCTCTTTCTAATGATGTATAACACGCGGCGATCATGCTTGCACAAGTACATTTCTGGCCAAAAACTATTAAATTCACACGTTTTGCTACTTTTAAACGTTGTTGGAGTCGATAACTTTCTTATATGATTAGGAGAAAACTCTAGAATCATATCTATCTTAACGAAAATTTTCTGCTCTTTCTAATGTTGTATAACACGCGGCGATCACGCTTGTACAAGTACGTTTTTGGCCAAAAACTATTAAATTCACACGTTTTAGAAACTTTTAAACTTTGTTGGGGTCGATAACTTTCTTATATGACCAGGAGAAAACTCTAGAATCGTATCTATCTCATCGAAAATTTTCTGCTCTTTCTAATGGTGTATAACACGCGGCGATCACGCTTGCACAAGTACGTTTTTAGCCAAAAACTATTAAATTCCCACGTTTTGCTACTTTTAAACGTTGTTGGGGTCGATAACTTTCTTATATAACCAGGAGAAAACTCTAGAATCATATCTATCTTAACGAAAATTTTCTGCTCTTTCTAATGTTGTATAACACGCGGCGATCACGCTTGTACAAGTACGTTTTTGGCCAAAAACTATTAAATTCACACGTTTTAGAAACTTTTAAACTTTGTTGGGGTCGATAACTTTCTTATATGACCAGGAGAAAACTCTAGAATCGTATCTATCTCATCGAAAATTTTCTGCTCTTTTTAATGATGTATAACACGCGGTGATCACGCTTTCACAATTACTTTTTAAGCCAAAAACTACTAAATCCACCCGTTTTAGGTACTTTTAAACCTTGTTGGGGTCGATAACTTTCTTATATGACCAGGAGAAAACTCTAGAATCGTATCTATCTTATCGCAAATGTTCTGCTCTTTCTAATGGTGTATAACACGCGGCGATCACGCTTGCACAAGTACGTTTTTAGCCAAAAACTATTAAATTCACACGTTTTAGCCACTTTTAAACCTTGTTGTGGTTGATAACTTTCTTATATTACCAGGAGAAAACTCTAGAATCGTATCTATCTTATCGAAAATTTTCTGCTCTTTCTAATGGTGTATAACACGTGGCGATCGCGCTTGCACAAGTACGTTTTTTCCAATAATTATTAAATTCACACGTTTTAGGTACTTTTAAACCTTGTTGGGGTCGATAACTTTCTTATATGACCATGGAAAAACTCTAGAATCGTATCTATCTTATCGAAAATTTTCTGCTCTTTCTAATGGTGTATAACACGCGGCTATCACGCTTGCACAAGTACGTTTTTGGCCAAAAACTATTAAATTCACACGTTTTAGGTACTTTTAAACCTTGTTGGGGTCGATAACTTACTTATATGACAAGGAAAAAACTCTAGAATCGTATCTATGTTATTAAAAATTTTCTGCTCTTTCTAATGGTGTATAACACGCGGCGATCACGCTTGCACAAGTACATTTTTGGCCAAAAATTATTAAATTTACACGTTTTAGGTACTTTTAAATCTTATTCAGGTTGGTAACTTTCTTATATGACCAGGAAAAAACTGTAGAATCGTATCTATCTCATCGAAAATTTTCTGCTCTTTCTAATGGTGTATAACACGCGGCGATCACGCGTGTACAAGTATGTTTTTGGCCAAAAACTATTAAATTCACACGTTTTGCTACTTTTAAGCGTTATTGAGGTCGATAACTTTCTTATATGACCAGGAGAAAATTCTAGAATCATATCTATCTAATTGAAAATTTTCTGCTCTTTCTAATGATGTATAACACGCGGCGATCACGCTTGCACAATTAATTTTTAAGCCAAAAACTACTAAATCCACCCGTTTTAGGCACTTTTAAACCTTGTTGGGGTCGAAAACTTTCTTATATGACCAGGAGAAAACTCTAGAATCATATCTATCTTATCGAAAATTTTCTGCTCTTTCTAATGGTGTATAACACGCGGCGATCACGCTTACACAAGTACGTTTTTAGCCAAAATCTATTAAATTCACACGTTTTAGGTACTTTTAAACCTTGTTGGGGTCGATAACTTTTTTATATAACCAGGAGAAAACTCTAGAATCGTATCTATCTTATCGAAAATTTTCTGCTTTTTCTAATGGTGTATATCACGCTTGCACAAGTACGTTTTTAGCCAAAATCTATTAAATTCATACGTTTTAGCTACTTTTAAATCTTGTTGGGGTCGATAACTTCCTTATACGACCAGCAGAAAACTCTAGAATCGTATCTATCTAATTGAAAATTTTCTGCTCTTTCTAATGATGTATAACACGCGGCGATCACGCTTGCACAATTACTTTTTAAGCCAAAAACTACTAAATCCACCCGTTTTAGGTACTTTTAAACCTTGTTCGGGTCGATAACTTTCTTATATGACCAGGAAAAAACTCTAGAATCGTATCTATCTTATCGAAAATTTTCTGCTCTTTCTAATGGTGTATAACAGGCGGCGATCACGCTTGCACAAGTACGTTTTTGGCTTAAAACTATTAAATTGACACGTTTTGACACTTTTAAACTTTGTTGGGGTAACTTTCTTATATGACCAGGAGAAAACTCTACAATCATATCGCAAA
>NW_019281706.1:0-12726 GCF_000648695.1 Onthophagus taurus | reverse complement strand
GAAAATGTAATGATGAAGTGGCTTTTTTAGCAAAGAGCATTGGGAGAGCCGATGTCCGATTTGTGTGTTAGCTAAAGTACCATACTTTGCAGAAATGTTACAAATCACCGAAAGACTTACACTTTCAACAAGTTGGTTTCGACGTTTTAAAGAAAAGCATGGAATTAGAGAATAGCAAATTCAAGGACAACAGCTTAGTGCTGACAATGTTGGGGTTACAATTTTTTGTGACACGTTATCTAACGTTATTAAAGAGAGGGGTTTAGTATTTGCCTAAATATAACGGCAAGAAGTATCCACGGCCGTACGTGAGCAACAAAAACGATGAATTTGTCGGGTTTAACGGTCAAAATGATGATTAATGAAACAACTTTCTAAAAGCGCTAATATTTCGATTGTTTATTCAATCTTCCTCAGAGCTATTCAATGCTAAAAGGTTTTTAAAAAAGAAAACACCAACAATTAAAAGTTTGATAATAATTCAAGAAAAATTAACTAGCAAAAACCGGGAATAAGCAACGTTTGACTTCATAATAAACTTGTTAAAAATTTTTAAAAAATTGAAAATTACTAAACTTGTCCATAATAAAATTGAATTAACAATTACGTTAACAATTTAAAATTTAACACACAACCCTCGGGAAAACAAGATGGACACTACACGTTAAAATAAGTTGTTACAATAAAAAAACTCGTTTTTTAAAATACGGCGTATGCTACATATCAACCACAGCGCAAACTCCAACAATTAGAAGATAACCAGCGGGAAATTTAAAATTAAGTAACAATGTAAATTGAACAATTTTGCAATAAAAAACCAAAATTATACAGACAAAAGTTAATGAAATTTAAAGATTTAATTTAGATTCAAAATTGACTTATAAATAAACAGAAAAACTTTATAAAATTTCAATCAAAACACCATGTCAGTAGAAAAATTAAAGTTGTCAATACTGTTATGGTGTTGATCCGTGTCACTATGGTGTTGGTTGGAATTATCCTTAGCAAACAAATATGCGTATATGTTACTGAGATTATTTGTATCATTTTTAAAGTTAACCGTGTTTTTGGTGTAGTTGATATGTACCATTTCCAGAAAAAGCCTATTATGATAATTGGGTTCCGAATCAAGAATCTTGACGTTATCAAAATCAAAAGAATGTTTACAGTCAATGACGTGTTGGGATAGAGCACAACCGGTGTTTGATAATCTACAATCATTTTTATCTTTCGAGACTCTGCTTTTTAGCCATTGTGATGTTTGTCCAACGTATTTTCCATCATGCATGAAAGACAGTACACAACATTAGACTTAAGTTCCTCAAGGGTCCTGTCCTTTAATTTAGAAAAATGGTTCCCCAGTTTGTTCTCATAACATTCAACGATTTTAACATTCTCAATACATGAAAGAGCCTGTTTTAGTCCGTTACTCAGGTTTTCGATGTAAGGAAGCTTTTTATAAATAGTCGAAACAGTAGTAAGTTGTGAAGGATTTGTTAAGCTTACTTCACGTTGAGTGTTCGTATTAAATGGAGAAAACAAAGTTAATTTTGTTAATTAACTTAATCGGATAACCATTGTTAATAAAATTATTTTTAAGAAACTGTAAATTGCTATGTAAAAATTGGTGGTTGCAAATACTGGTAACTCTGTGTTTCATACAACGATTCGAAAAATAGTGTAGATACCGTCCTGAGTATGTTGGCTTTACATACCAGTTAAACTGAATGTTATTATCAGAATCGCGAATAACTTTAGTGTCAAGGAAGGGTAAGCTGTTGTTAACTTCCCTTTCGATTGTAAATTGAATACTCTGATGAAAATTATTAAAACACGTCAAAATGACATCCACATCCTCCCCATGAACTCCCATAATCAAATCATCAACATACTTCTTTATAAATTGAATACGAACTAAAACTTCACTTAGTTCGTAACTTACGTTCTTAACTTTTGTCTGTATAATTTTGGTTTTTTTATTGCAAAATTGTTCAATTTACATTGTTACATAATTTTAAATTTCCCGCTGGTTATCTTTCAATTGTTGGAGTTTGCGCTGTGGTTGACATGTAGCATACGCCGTATTTTAAAAAACGAGTTTTTTATTGTAACAACTTATTTTAACGTGTAATGTCCATCTTGTTTTCCCGAGGGTTGTGTGTTAAATTTTAAATTGTTAACGTAATTCTTAATTCAATTTTATTATGGACCAGTTTAGTAATTTTCAATTTTTTAAAAATTTTTAGCAAGTTTATTATGAAGTCAAACGTTGCTCATTCCCTAGCCTCATTAAACAAGTAAGTTGGTTTTTGCTAGTTAATTTTTCTTGAATTATTATCAAACTTTTAATTGTTGGTGTTTTCTTTTGTAAAAACCTTCTAGCATTGATAATAGCTCTGAGGAAGATTGAATAAACAATCGAAATATTAGCGTTTTTAGAAACTTGTTTCATTAATCATCATTTTGACCGTTAAACCCGACAAATTCATCGTTTTTGTTTGCCTAAATATACAATGCTGATGAGACCGGCCTCTATAGGCGTACAATGCCCACTCGTACATTAGCATACGTTAAAGAAAAAACTGCTCCTGGCTATAAAATTAGTAAATATCCAATTACAGTGTTATGTTGCTCAAATGCTAGCGAAGAATATAAACTGAAATTAGCTATACCAGGGAAGTCAAAGTCGCCTAGAGCTTTAAAAGACATAAAAAAACTCCCAGTCGGATACTATAACAACCGTTCTACGTGGATGACACGAGACATTTTTGAAATGTGGCTTAAAAACAAATTTGTTCCACACGCAAAAAAATATATGGACTGCAAAAGTCTCCCTCAAAATGCAATATTGCTTTTTGATAATGCTCTATCTCATCCGTCAGTTGAAGCGTTGTCAGCCAAAAGCGACCCATGGATCAGGGCGTAATTGCAACAAATGAAGAAGACAACAATGCTCCTTTACAGTTTTGGAACTCAATTACGCTTCGTGATGCTGTATACAACATATCCTATGTCTGGGAAAATGTGAAAGCTACCACAATTGAAAAATGTTTTAACAATATTTTATGTGATAAATCAGCTGAAGAACATGAAATTGATAGTGATGAACATTTAGATGTGTTTCAGTCGTTAAATAATTTTCAGGGCTGTGAAGAACTGGATGACGAAAATATTCTGGAGTGGCTAAATATTGATTCGAATGTTTTGGACTGTGAAGATATGGCCGACGATAATCTAGTCGATAGTGTCACCAAACTAATCTCTAAACCCAGTTCATTCCAAAAATGTAGCGGCGATGATGTAGAAGATGACACCTTAGAACTACAATCCAAAGTCAGTTGTAAGGAAGCACTAGCAGATGCTAAAACTCTTTTAAATTTTATGGAACAGCAAGATGATATAGACATTTTAAAAATTCGTACTTTCATAACAAATATTAAACAAAAGATAAATAACCAGAAAAGAAAACAAGTAAAAATAACTGACTTTTTTAAAAAATAATTAAGTGTTTTGTTACTATTTAGTTTTATAGTAAAGAACGTTGTTTTACACCAGTTTATTTCTTTTATTATACAATTCTCTAACCTTTTCTTATAACAAAAATTAAACATTCGTATTTCAATAATTTTAAAAACGTTAGGTTACGGAAAATGGTTTTCGATTATCCGGTTTCTATTTTCCCCCGATTACCACGGTTAATCGGCACTCTACTGTAGTTTCGCCGGCAAGCTGAGTGTCTGCCACCGAAATGTTGCAGTCGCGAAGTGCCGTTTTTACATATGCCGGAAAGTAGTTGTTTTTAGTACGCTTTTCCATATTCTTACGCGCTAGATCGTCTCCTAATTCGAGCAGAAAAACCCGCCTTCGTGAAGGATATAACTTTTTCCATTCGGGGTATTTTTCAATATACAAAATAAAAGAATTTAATGCACAAATACCAAATTCTACCAAATTCAAATTCTACCATTCTACTACCAAATTCATAAAAAGTCGGTATGGCCAACGAACTGTTCTTCTAGTGCATGGTCAACTCCGACCTTAGTTTTGTTATAATGTTGAATCATATAGGGCTTGTTGTTGCTTTCTGGGCAAACTTTGTCTTCATCATGTTAACTGGACAGAATATACACCATTCGACCTTTTTTCGGAATATAAGACACCATTGCTAAGTCCTTCGTAAAAGCGAACATTGATGATTCCACAAGTCGAGTAGTTAGTTTTAGTTGTGAAGGTGTATCAGGTTTATTTTTACGAACGGTTCCAAGAAGAGTAAGATTTTTAGTTAACAAGTAATGGAACATTGGTAAAAAAATTATCGGTTGTAATGCCACGCCAAATGCCATGATACGGTTCAACTAAATCTGCAACGACGCGAAACCCCTGGTTTCCTTCTGCTACAACACCACGAGGTTTACCGGTGTATACCTGAAGGTTGCATAAGTAGGATGTCTTCACATCAGCAGCTGCTCAAATTTTTATTCCATATCTACTAGGCTTGGATTTTATAAATTGCCTAAATGGACATTTACAAACTAACTGTTCATCAACAGTGATTTCCTCATGTGGTTGATATGAGTTCTTGCAATTAAATATAAACTGATCACTTAGCTTACCATAGCTACAAGAGAATTTGAAACAATGGTAGCATTAGGGATCTGCCGTCCATCATCTTTATCAGTAGCATCTCCTTTGCACATGGTCCCTAAAAAAGACTACGGAGATTGGCGACTATAGGCAACTTAACCATATCACAGTTCCAGATCTTTATCCATTGCCTCACATACACGATTTTAATCTTCACTTATCTGATTTTATCATCTTTTCGAAAATTGATTTAGTTCGGGCTCACCACCAAATTCCGGTTGCATCCGAAGATATTTACAAAACGGCAATAACCACACCATTTGGTCTATTTGAATTTTTGCGAATGCCTTTTGGTTTGCGAAATGCCGCACAAACATTTCAGAGATTCGACAATGAAGTTCTTACTGGCCTAACTTTTCTTTTACACTTAAACAAGATTCATTAACTACATAGTTGAGCCAACCTCTGAAATCTCTTACATTAAAGGAAAATGCAACATAGTGTCGGACACTTTATCAAGAATCACTATCGATTCTTTAACATCTATTTATTCTTCTGAAGAAACAATTAAAGAAACACAAAGTTCCGATAAAGAACTAGAATATTTATTACAAAAACAATCTTTAAAAGCGAATAAAAAATACCATTTATCTAAAATGAAAAGTCAATCTTCTAATTTAGATCTTTCACATACCCAAAAAATTTCGGAAAACCATCTTTGACAAATTTCATTGTCTAACACATCTAGATTTCAAAATCACCTTAAACAATATCAAAAATCGTTTCTTTTGGCCACATTTAACCAAGCAAGTAAAATCATGGTGTAAAACTTGCATACCTTGCCAGAAAACTAAAATCCAAAGATACACAAAATCTTCGGAAATTTAATCTACCTACCGGTAGATTCGAACATATACACATAGATCTAATAGGTCCTTTTACTCCCTAATTAGGCTGTTCTTTTGTACTAACAGCTATAGATCGCTCCACTAGATGGCCCGAAACGTATCCAATACCTGACACTACGACATCTGCTATAGCCACAACATTACGAAACCAACATTTCTCAAGATTTGGTATACCACACACTATCACACACGACCAAGGAAGGCAATTCGAGTCCCGATTATTTCGCCATTTCAATAGATTGTTTGGATCTGATCAGATCCACATTTCAGCCTTTCATCCCCAAAGTAATGGCATATTAGAAAGGTTCCATAGAACCCTTAAAACTGTCATTGCTGCCAATTATACTATTGGGCCTTAGATCTTCACCTACAGAAGATCTAGGTTGTTCCCCCACAGAGTTAGTGTATGGTCAACTCCTCCGCCTACCCGAAGAATTTATTATCACTTCACAGGACCATTTAGAAACGGAACCACTTCTAGTTAGTCTTAAAGAAACTTTCCATTGAAAAATTAAACCTTTTATTCATAAAGATCTATTTGTTTCGGACTTTGTTTTATTAAAATTAAATCATTTTAAGCCTTCCCTTGCACCAAGGTTTGAAGGCCCTTTTAAAGTTAGTAAACGTTTTCAAAAAAACTTTATTGTTTTAAAAGATAACAAGGAATTATCAGTTAGTATTGGTCGATTATCGCCAGCATTTATAGCTAACAATAAACTTGAAATTGCTTCCAATTAAAATTCAATTTCAAATAAATCTTTAAGAATACGTTTTCAAAATTAAAATATATAACTACTTGATTTACATTTTATTATTAACCTTGTTTCTTCTTGGAAGGGGAAGTGTTTGTAGCGTCATGTCTACAAAATCCATTCCCTAAACCCAAGATGCCACGATATATTTTTCCTTCCTCAAACAAAAAGATTTAGTGACCTTGTTTTTTAGGCAACAAAAATTTGTTATTATATAAAATTATACATTCCTTTCAATAAAGTCATTGAAACCAGACGTATATCAAAACTGCTTGACTAATTTAAATTTAATTAATTATGTTGGGAAAACAAAAAGCTATTAACAATTTCACAACATAGTTTTGTTTTATAATAAAAAGCACCAACTTCTAAATACGGGGCTAATTTTACAGCCTGCAGATCTACACATAAAGCAATACATTCACCTTTCATAGCAATGTTTTTGTCAAGCTCTTTTTCTTTACGTGCTCGGTCTTTTCTATTTCTATGTATTCAGCTGCAGAAAGATTTCCAGTGTTGAATGAGCAACAAGTATTGCACTGATCTTTTTTGAGAGTGTATATAGATACATTTTTGTCTTTAAATCGTTGGTAGAAGTATTTTTTAGACAAAGCCTGCAAATTGTTATCTTTACAAAAAGTTCTATACACTAAGTTCCAAAAACAATTTTGAGGAACTTTTCCTGGCATAGTGCCATGGTAGTTTGGGCAGTTCATCAAAAAACTTGTCCATATTTTGAGCATTTGAGACAATGCAAGTTTTTACAGCTTGTCTAACTGTTAACTTTTGTTCTGAATGCTGGTGCATCCCATAGTGGCTGTTGTTAACTCATTCCTACACCGTCGGTAGTTAGGAAGTATTGTGCGCAATAATAGCATGAATATATTGGGAGGTGTTGAATTAGAATGATTTAGTACCGCTCGCATTTTCTTTCGGTTAAAAGAATTTGATAGTATATGCGCACTTCACTGTTTTTTTTAACCCGATATGTTGTGGGAATCATAGTATAGTAAATTCACACAAAAAAAATTTCGATATATTCATTGTTCAGGACAAAAATTAAGAAAAATTGAATGACAACCAAAAATATTATTAACCTGGTGCAAACATTACAATAGATGAGCAACTTTTCTTAACTAAAGCCAGATGTAGGTTTACCCAATATTTACCGAATAAACCCGACAAATTCGGAATTAAATTTTGGCTGACATCTGATGTAGATTCTGGCTGACTTAAATTTATTGACCTGTATACTATGAAGGGAAGGATCATAACGACTGGCAATTTTTTTACAAGCTCTCTTATAAATTATTAGCCAAAAGAACCAAACTAATCAGTGGCACAATACGCGGAAACAAAAAAGAACTTCCTCAATTTCGTATAACGAAGGAGGATACCATGACTACCTCAGATGTGTTGTTACATTCGTAACACACCTACTAGTCGAATTCCAAGCATCCTATAACATCTTTGTGTTACCTTACTATTAAAAAAGTTAAAATGCATAAAAAGTTATATAATAACAGTAATAAAAGTTACAATGCTGAGTTATGGTGTATGCTATGGCACCAAAAACGGTTTATAATGGCACGAACGTGGTTGGCATTGCGTCCGATATTGCTGCTTGCAATATTAATGACGGCCTTACAAGCATTATAGAAATAATGCAAGTACTAAAATAAACAATTTGTAGATCCTGCTTTGAGTTTTACCACGAAGCGAACTCACTGATCCTTACGTTATTCACGGACATTTCAATTTCTTGTTTATATATTTGATTTCCTTTCTGCAGATATTCATCCCCTAGAATATTATGTAAACAGCATATTACAGTAATTATTGTATCAGTAGTTTCAGGCTTAATCGCTATTAGAGTAAAAAATATTCTGAATGTTTGCGAAAGTAAAACAAATGCATTTTCAGACTTTACTCTTTTCACTTGGATAATTTTGATTGAATTTGATAATTTGATGCAATATTTGAAAAACTCTTTTTCAGTCTACGTTGATACAAATTTCTCGCAACGTTTCTTTTCTTTTTTCTCAAAAGTAATAACAAAATTTCGTCATCGTCATACTCTTGTAACAAGAGAAATAATTTGTTATTATATTGCGGATCTATTGTATGGTTATCCAAACCTCAAGAGGAAACAAATTTTGAAGCTCATGAAGAAAAATCATTAAATCATGAAGCTACACCCAGCGTTTTGACGCATCTGTCAGACTCACAGCGGTAGGAAGTTTGAAATAACCGGCCATAACATGATTTTACTAATTTTCTTTGATGGCTACCAATATGGGTTTTCTTTGAAAATATGCGTTGTTGGGTATTATTTCGAATAATTTGAGGATGATATTTTCGGATTTCACACTTACTTTTAATAAACTAAAAATCTAAGATGGTCGCGATGAAACATTTTTTAATTCTAACGTCACTAATTGGATCAAAAATCAAAAATGCTTTAATTTAAGCCCAAACACGTCTAAGTTATCTTGATTGATTCGCTAGTTATTTTAGTTTTCCTATAAATAATAAAGAGAGATAGAATACAAAATGGCCGCCTGTCATTGTTGACATTTAAACGTAATTTTATCATTTTTGCACCAAAACTAACATTCTTGGGTATCAATTCGAATAAATCCGACCTCCTCTATCCAAATTTAGTACTAAAAATTATAATTAATTACTAAAAGAAATCAAGATTGCTACCGATATGTGTTTTCTTTGAAAATATGCGGTGTTGGGTATCATTTTGAATAATTTGAGGGTGATCTTTTCGAATTTTATACTTATTTTTGATAAACTAAAAATCTGAGATGTAACATTATTTAATTCTAACCTCGTTAATTCTCGTTATTGTTATCGAGTCTGTTGTTGTTACCGTTATTATGGAAATATCAATCTCGGTGTAAAGAATGTTTGATATTATGTGGGAAAAGAAAGGACAAAGAAAAACTTGTCAACTCAATTAGTTAATTGAGCAAGTTCAACTTATGTGTCTCCAACATGATGAAGACATTAACACAGAAAAATTGCTGGAAAGTTGTTTCAGAAATTTGAAGGGTGTTTCCGACATAAGGAACGATTTTTAAATCATAATGCCCTTTGGCTGCAATCAAAAGTAGAAATAGTAGCTAATCCTCATGTTGATGCTGCTACTACAGCGACCACATCGAAAGGGCGTCCGCCAAATGATTTTTTGGATAGCAGTGAACAATCGAAAAGAAGAAAAGCTGAAGATGTCCGAAAATTACACAGTAATTGTGAATTAAATTACGCCACGCAAATGAAGCTTCATTATGAAGGAAAAATAGATGCAGCGAAGGTAAGTAATATTAAAGGATTATAATGATTGAACAATTACGAACAAAGAGGAAATGTGGTATACACGCATTATAATTTTACCACTTGAGTATTTACAACTTTACATATTCACTACCGAAATACTTATTAGATTCGCTGCAGATTGTTCAAGAGGCATCGATGACGTCCCCGGGTCGAGCATCTAAAATTAGGACAGCTTGGATAAATTCAAGTGAGAAAGTAACACCATAACTGAAGACGAACCTCTCTCACTAATAATTAATGAAAAGCTCGCGGTAGATCAGTACCGTATGTTTAGAACACAAGCAAAGAACAGAAATGCAAATATCTATCCAAGCTATGAAAGAGTCTTGGAAGCAAAAAAGTGCTGTTACCCATATGGTATTGAAGTCACAATTATTATGGCGGAAGTAGAATTGCAAAACTTGAAAAGTACTCCCAGTAACCAGTACAAATAGCGCTATAAATTATTTTTACTCCAAGTAATAACTAACAAGTATTTTTAAAAAGTACTTGGAGTAATAAGTAAACAAATAGTTGTTTAAGTACTTCTTACGTCAAACAAGTAACAAGTGTACATTTTAAGCCAAATACTGAAAGTACAAGTATTAAGTACCTACAATTTGTAAGTACTGACAGAAAACTACTTAAAGTAAAAAAGTACTGAATACTTTACTTGCAATACATTTTTACTGCAAGTAGCTTAGCTCTGGTAGACCATACAATGATTAGGTTGTTGCAAACAGAACAATGTTCAAATATTTTACATCAATTACAGCCTGGTATCCACAATTTGGTTGCTATTTTTAAATGGGGGGTTGATGGAAGCGTCGGACATTCGTGTTACAAACAGAAAATTGAATTTGGACCAGAATTCTCCAACGAAAACATAATTGTAACGTCACTTGTACCTGTGCAAATATATAGTACGGGTGCAAATCACACTAAAATATGGATAAACGACAGTCCTTTTTCGACAAGATATTGCCGTCCCATAAGATTTCAATTTTACAAAAAAAAATATTGATAGTATAAAATCTGAAAAATCCTATATTGAGAAGAGAATGCTTTACAACAGACGAAGTGGGTCAGTGGTAACAATGACTACACAATTACTCAAAATTTTCTTTTGGCCTTGATCGATGGAAAAGTCGTTTATACAGCTACCAATACTGCATCTCAAACCTGTAATATTGACAAAGTTACCAATATATGAAAACTCTTTACAACTTGAGATATCAGTTCTTCACGGTTGGATACGAATGTTTGAATGCCTATTACACATTTTGTATAGATTAGAATTAAGGAAATTGCAAGTCAGAAAAGAAGAACGCAAAGTATTCGAACAGAGAAAAAAAAACTATCCAAGAAAATTTTAGAAAAGGATTAGGTATAATTCTAAATGTACCCAAACAAGGAATTGTTTTAATTATTCCGATGTATTATNCAAAAAAGTACTGAATACTTTACTTGCAATACATTTTTACTGCAAGTAGCTTAGCTCTGGTAGACCATACAATGATTAGGTTGTTGCAAACAGAACAATGTTCAAATATTTTACATCAATTACAGCCTGGTATCCACAATTTGGTTGCTATTTTTAAATGGGGGGTTGATGGAAGCGTCGGACATTCGTGTTACAAACAGAAAATTGAATTTGGACCAGAATTCTCCAACGAAAACATAATTGTAACGTCACTTGTACCTGTGCAAATATATAGTACGGGTACAAATCACACTAAAATATGGATAAACGACAGTCCTTTTTCGACAAGATATTGCCGTCCCATAAGATTTCAATTTTACAAAAAAAAATATTGATAGTATAAAATCTGAAAAATCCTATATTGAGAAGAGAATGCTTTACAACAGACGAAGTGGGTCAGTGGTAACAATGACTACACAATTACTCAAAATTTTCTTTTGGCCTTGATCGATGGAAAAGTCGTTTATACAGCTACCAATACTGCATCTCAAACCTGTAATATTGACAAAGTTACCAATATATGAAAACTCTTTACAACTTGAGATATCAGTTCTTCACGGTTGGATACGAATGTTTGAATGCCTATTACACATTTTGTATAGATTAGAATTAAGGAAATTGCAAGTCAGAAAAGAAGAACGCAAAATATTCGAACAGAGAAAAAAAAACTATCCAAGAAAATTTTAGAAAAGGATTAGGTATAATTCTAAATGTACCCAAACAAGGAATTGTTTTAATTATTCCGATGTATTATCGGAAATATACAAAATTTTTATAATTTTAAGAGCAATAAAAAATTTTACAAACGACACAATTAGATAATACAATCAATTATATAATTGGTATTATATGCCTGTGGCAGTGCATAAAATTATTGTGCATGGCCACATAATAATAAAATCATTAAATATCCCTCTTGGCCTTCTTCCAGAAGAAGCGCAAGAAACTCGGAATAAAAACCTTAGAAGGTATAATAATAATAATAATAATAACTTGGCAATACGTAGGGCGGAGTTAGGAATCAAGTTCCTCTCTACCACTCAACCCTACAAACAAACAAAAAAAAAATTACGTATAAATAAAATAGAACAAAAGAAAAATTAAAATTAAAACAAAAAAAAAAAATCAATGTTTACGAAATTAACAATATTAAACAAATCAAAAATAAAAAAAAAAAAAAACAAAGGAACATATATTAATTGCAATACATATGCATGCGAAACTCAGCAACTATACGCCAGATTGTTCATCCATTAACATTTGTCGCAGTTTCTTCTTAAACGCATTCAAATTTAGAGACTTCAAAGAGCCTGGCAGCGGATTATAATATTTAGGAAGGCAATAAGTGAAGGATCGTTCAAATAACGAGGTCTCGTGTTTAGGAGGTGTAATAATATATATAGAGAGAACTTTTCAAGAAAAATGTAAAGAAGACACAATAATAGACACATTTTAATCAGACTGTTAATATGTTCAGACTCAATTATAACATCATTACATAGCAAGAAATCAAGGAATAATGCAGATTTTCCTGAAGAACTAATAAGCCTTCTCTACTTAATATAACGAACTATAACGAAGAAACAAGTGATTTTTTATCGTCAATTGCAACTTATATTGAAATTATAGAATAGATATAAAAAAATCTAAGATGGTTCGTCTTCATCTCATC
>NW_019281704.1:0-13276 GCF_000648695.1 Onthophagus taurus | reverse complement strand
TATCTCAATTTTAGGACACCTGTACATTTCAATTTTATCTCAAAAAATGCGCGTTAAAAAATATAACAACAGATATTCAAGAATTTTTTCTGGAATAATATCCCTCGAATTTTTATCGAATTGATTTCATAGTTTATATACACAGTGTATACAGATGTTTCACGTAACTGGTTCGTTAGAACTTTTTAAAGCCGACGTTACACGTCACAATCGACTGCTATGGCGGTAACTACGGAGGGGCGTGGTTTGACTGCTAGCGTCAAATTGGCGTGTAAATCGCCAAATTTACGTGCTATACCGAAAGTAGAAAATTTTCTAGCCCTCGCAATAGCATTGCTCGCAGCCCATTGCTATGGTAATAGACATGTTACACGCAAATTTTGACGGGAACAGTCAAACCACGTTTTTCCGTAGTTGCCGCCCTAGCAGTCGACTGCTACGTGTAACGTCGTAGGGTCCACTATTTGTACAGTTTTGAAATTTTAGTAGCATGGGTTGTTCATTCGGAACTTTCGATCTAAAATATTTTCAAGATGGCCGCCACTTCCGGTCTACCGGAAGTACACCATAACTTCGCTATTTTAAATGGAATGCTATAGTTTTTATTACACAGTTTAATTGTACGTAAAAAAATAGGTTGACTTTGATAAAAGTTATTGGTACCTAGCGTTTTTTGTTTTCGAGTTATTTTGGTTTTAAACTTTTTTTGGTAAATTTCAACATGCTCTTTAAAACTCCATATCTCAGCCAAAGTTCATTCAAAAAAGATCTACTTTGGCACGATTACTCTTCAGATGTTGTCAAAT
Source organism: Onthophagus taurus (assembly GCF_000648695.1). Taxonomy (NCBI): domain Eukaryota; kingdom Metazoa; phylum Arthropoda; class Insecta; order Coleoptera; family Scarabaeidae; genus Onthophagus; species Onthophagus taurus. The sequence continues at coordinate 12,470 of NW_019281704.1, read as the reverse complement.
AGATTGCCATTTGTTGTATCGGAGTATCTTATACAGGATGGTCAAAAATTGAATTACTGTTTCTCCATATTCAATGGCGAGAAAGTCGAAAATTTTAAATGGAACGCCCCATATTTTTTTAGGCTATCAGGAAGAGAATTTAATTCTCTACAAATTACCTATACACATTCCCATACCTATTTATTGTAGTTTGCCTCATATTGCGATATTTATTAAAACATGCACGAAATGCAGGTTTTTTTATTAGAAAGCTATGGAATGTTGACAGTTTTTGGTCCATGTTTGTATTATTGTTGCCATTAGTTACATTTGACGACGGGTGTAAGTTATTGAACATCATGGTAAATTATTCCAACGCCGATATTTGAAATTTATTTTGTATTGATGGCGAATGTAATAAACTTTCGGACAAGACGTGTCGAACACTTAATGAGAGATGCCTAACAAACCTAACGACCATCACGAGGAAAAATTTCAAAAAATTGATAATGAATTTATTAGTTCTGGATATATCGAGACCAAAAGAAATCGCATATTTCCGGTCACCAGTGATGAAGACAACGAAATAAATAATTTAACGTATTTTATTGCATTTCCAAATTCAATTTAATAACAAATTTATATTATAAATTTATATTTTTATTCAAATCTAATTTTTGTCATTAACTTTTTGTTTTAATAGTTTCATTTATTTGATCTTCTGTTTGTTATTTTTGGTAAGTAAAAGCTAGTAAACTAAAAGATTATCAATCGTAGTTAATAGTACAAATAATAATAGAAATAAATTAAACAAAAAACTGTCAAAATGTCATGGCCTTCTAATAAAAATACAAACGGTTTCCTGCATTTTCTGCATGTTTTGATAAATTTACGAATATGAGAGAAACTACAATAAATAAGTATAGGAATGTTTATAGATAAATTGTAGAGAATTAAATTCCCTTTCGTGTAGGCTAATAAAATATGGGGCGTTCCATTTAAAATTTTCGACTTTCTCCCCATTGAATATGGAGAAACGGTAATTCAATTTTTGACCATCCTGTATAAGATACTCTGATACAATATATGACAATCTATTTGAGAGCATCTGAAGAGTAATCGTGCCAATTTAGAGCTTTTTTGAATGAACGTTGGCTGGGATATAGGGTTTTAAAGAGCATGGTGAAATTTGCCAAAAAAACCTTAAAATCAAAATAACTCGAAAACGAAAAACGCTAGGTACCAATAACTTTTATGAAAGTCAACATATTTTTTTACGTACAATTAAAAGGTGCAATAAAAACTATAGCATTCCATTTAAAATAACGAAGTTATGGTCTACTTCCGGTAGACCGGAAAATTTAAAATGTACACGTTAAAAATATAAAACAATACTGTAAAACTTGGATTGACGGTTAGTGCCCTTATGTCTCTGATGATGGCGTATGCCGAAACCGGTTAATTGAAAAAGACCAGAATAAGTATTGCTTTTTATTGAATTTATATTATATTAAGTATTATTAATTGCGTTCTCTTCGACAACCTTGGTCAGAACCCTGTATAGTTCTAATGGACGGTTGTCGTGGATAATCCTGTATAAGTATATATTACGTATGGTTAGGGTATATGAAGTAAATGTACCATGTTTTCGGAGTTACATTAGCTTAAACATCCAACCCAACTCACAACAAAACCTTTGTTTCACTTTTATTTTCAAATATTTGTTTCAAAATCCTAAATGTTGTTGTAAGCACTGTTTACAGATGAAATAAATCCCACCTAACTATTACGGAGATATTATAGTGGTATTAAACATTTTCAACATCATTTAGTTGTAATTAGATTTTTGGCCAGATATTCATAACTTCCTAACACTGTGTGCGAGTCCGAAATTGCCAATAAAAAGCGATCACCGGGCGTAATAAAAGAAGGGGTATAATTGAAGAATAGACATGTCGCTTAAAAATCGCCAATTTTTTTTTACCGGTGTGAAATCGCTCAAATAAGCCGTTAAAAATAAAAAAAAGTGCGGAAAAGTGAAAAACCTACCGAAAAATAAGTTTGAAATTTCGATGTGACGTCACGTTTTGTGACGTCACGAACCTTCCTTACGACGTATTTTTCACAACACAATGGTTAAAATTGGTCCGATAAATAATTTGTTCCATATCCACGTGCACAACACGAATAATGTAAGTAAAAATAAATCATTTTCTCAAATTTAATGATAGAATTAACAACTTGTTAGTATTATCGTATTTTCGAGTGATATACCTGCTCGTGAGGATTAGGTATGGAGAAGGGTGTGGGTCAAATATTGGTATAGTCTTGTTGAAAAAAAAAGTTACATTCGGATCCACCTAATATACTGATTTATTTCCGAATTTTGTGTAGAAATTAGATTTTGAATTAGATTAATTTACGTTTAAATTAGTGAGAATTTCCCAAATGTCGGATTAGATATGGAGAAGGGTGTGGGTCAAATATTGGTATGGTCTTGTTGAAAAAAAAGCGTTACATTCGGATCTACCTAAATTACTGATTTATTTCCGAATTTTGTGTAGAAATTAGATTTTGAATTAGATTAATTTACGTTTAAATTAGTGAGAATTTCCCAAATGTCGGATTAAATATGGAGAAGGGTGTGGGTCAAATATTGGTATGGTCTTGTTGAAAAAAAGGCGTGACATTCGGATCTACTTAAATTACTGATTTATTTCCGAATTTTGTGTAGAAATTAGATTTTGAATTAGATTAATTTACGTTTAAATTAATGAGAATTTCCCAAATGTCGGATTAAATATGGAGAAGGGTGTGGGTCAAATATTGGTATGGTCTTGTTGAAAAAAAAAGCGTTACATTCGGATCTACTTAAATTATTGATTTATTTCCGAATTTTGTGTAGAAATTAGATTTTGAGTTAGGTTAATTAACATTTAAACAGATGGTTAATAAACGCGTTTTAGCACGTTTTAGTCGTTATACGTCGAGAATCAAAGGTGTTTCATCCGAAAATATGCGTTATAAGACTAAAAAGTTGTTAATTCTTTCATTAAATTTGAGAAAATGATTTATTTTTACTTACATTATTCGTGTTGTGCACGTGGATATGGAACAAATTATTTATTGGCCCAATTTTAACCATTGTGTTGTGAAAAATACGTCGTAAGCATGGTTCGTGACGTCACAATTTATGACGTCACGTCGAAATTTCAAACTCATTTTTCGGTAAGTTCTTCACTTTTCTGCACTTTCTTTTTATTTTTAACGTGTTTTTTAGGCATTTTTACGTCGGTAAAAAAAAATCATCGATTTTTAAGCGACATGTCTATTCTTCAATTTTTCCAATCCTTAAAATAGAATAATACTTAATATAAAATAATACTTTCCTGCATTAACATAACTTATTTGCATCATAAGCTCAGATATTTGCGGTACAAATAAAACTAAAACTAATACTAACACTAGAATTAACACTAAATCGAGAATTAGAAACATTCGGGTTTGGACGTGCGTGTGCTAAGACTGCTAAATCCACATGTATCTAGTTCTAGAAGTTCTAGTTTTGTTTAATAAAAATATACTACAATCTAACGCTGAATAATAACTAAATCTAGAGCTAATGCTGTCTCTAGAACTAATACTAGACTAGACCTAGAACTAGAAACATTAAGGTTTAGCCGTGCGTCTCTTAAAACGGCTAAACCCAAACGGGTGTTTAAAAATTGTGTTCGGTTATTTTGCCCACTTATAGTTCTCATCAAGATAAACAAAAAAAGTCTTATTAAACCTAGTTCCTAAAAGCAGTGGTTTCGAAGATATAAACAATTCCAGTGTTATTAGTGAATGAAGCGTCTTGGTCTTCAAATGTTTATTTAATTGTGGAAAATACAAACAGAACATAAAAAATGAACACAAAATGCTTAAAGTAAATGCTCTACATGACCTCCCTCCATTTGAAGACATGCCTGACATCTTCGTACAAAAGAATCGCGCACTCTTTTAAAGTCTCCTGGAGATTGGCGAATAGTCTCACATGCGTTTTGTATTGTTTGCTGGAGATCCTCCAAGTTATTAACAGGTACTGAATACAGTAATGATTTTAAGTAACCCCATGCAAAAAAGTCTACAGGATTTAAATCAGGTGATTTAGGTGACCAAACTATTAAACCTCCTCTTGCTATCCATCTACCATAAAATTCAGTATTAAGAGAATTACGAACAATGATCGCAAAATGTGCAGGCGCGCCATCATGAACCATATTTGTAAGCTATCCTGGAGAGGTACGAATAATATCGGCAAAGTGTTTCGCAGAAAGTCCAAATAAGTTTCAACAGTTAAGCGATTAGGAAGAATCGTTGGTCCTATCAATCGGTCATCAAGTACCTATACCAAGCCAAACATTTACAGAAAACTTATACTGGCTTCTTGATTGCACAACAGCGTGAGGATTTTCATCTGCCCAAACGTGATTGGCAGCTACGTCAGTGAATAAAACACTAGCATGAAACATCGGATTTTGTGTAAGCTTCTGCAACATCACTTCACAAAATGCTCCTCTCGAAACGTAGTCAGGAGCAACAAGTTCTTTCACTCGTTGAACATGGTAAGGATACAATTGTTGGTGAGATAAAATTCTCTAAACTAGAGAGGCATTAATATTTACTGCAGCAGAGATCCTTCTTACACTGGTACCTGAATTTTCTTAAACCTTTCTTAAAACATCCTCTTCTACTGCAGGAGTACTAACAGATCGAGGTCGACTAGCATCGTGGTGAGTTGTTTTAAAAGAACCCACTTCCGACAAACGTTGATGTAATTTAGTGAAAAATTTATCACTAAGTAAGTTATGGTTGGGGTATGTTTCCGAGTAACGGTGACATGCCTCATAAGCGTTACCATTAGCAGCACCGTACATAAAGTGCATGTCTGCCTTTTCTGCATTTGTGTATTCATTCATGCTTACGTGAAATAAAAGGAACCAACTACACGAAAGTGGCGTGAGATTCACAATAACTAAAGACCAAATATGTTTAGTTCTGCATGGGTAATACGACTAAACGACTAGATTTGGACTTTATTGAAAAGCAACGTAAAATCAACTATATCTCTGAAACAATTGATTTTAGGACCTAAGTTTACTAAATTAGCGATATTAACCTCCAGGTTCATCTTTATAATATTAATTATATGTATTGAGAAAACACAATATTTCCTTTAAAAGATGATATTTTATTTTTTAATTATCGGTGCTACAAATTTGTTTCGGTTATTAAACCATCATCAGACACCACGTCTAATTGTCAATAATAAGTTTTTGATAATGTAGGTGGAAAAGACATATCAAGACGAACTAACAATTTCGCTTTTTTAACAAATAATTACGCGTTCTTTTAGTATGTAAATAGATCACAGAGATATACTACATTAAACACACTACAAATTGAAAAGTAAAAAGTTAAAATTACATAAAACTCACTAAGAATAATAAATAATAACAAGTATGTAGTATGTCATACTTGTTCAGATTCACATTGATGTTGTTTTGTTCTCCATTTTAACGTGTTTAATTTTATTGCATTTTTAACTATTTTTATTGAGTTTTATGTAATTTTAACTTTTCACTTTTCAATTTGTGGTGTGTTTAATGTAGTATATCTCTGTGATCTATTTATTTACTAAAAGAACGCGTAATTATTTGTTAAAAAAGCGAAATTGTTAGTTCGCCTTGATAAGTCTCTTCTACCTACATTATCAAAAACTTTTTATTGACAATTAGACGTGGTGCCTGATGATGGTTTAATAACCGAAACCAATTTGTAGCACCGATAATTAAAAAATAAAATATCATCTTTTAAAGGAAAGATTGTGTTTTCTCAATACATATAATTAAGTTTACTAAGACTTTTTTGTTTATCTTGATGAGAACTGTAAGTGGGTAAAATATAAGAACACAATTTTTAAACACCCGGTATAGTACCTTGTCAGTTAATTACACTTTCTTGCAAACATTTTTTGTATGAAAGTCAACAAGATTGGTATAAAATATAACAGAATGGACTAAATCTCTCTTTTTAAAGTTTCAAGTCAAGGCGAGTAACAAAATCGCTTCTACATTCAGTGTTCCACGTATATTACGTGAAGAGTATACGTTTTATACACATATTCCATAAGGCATAGAATTGCAAAATAATGAAAAAAAAAACTTTTTGATCCTTTAAACCACAATCTCCCATAAGGGAGCTCAGGGTCCGACCGGGGTTATAGAGGTTATAGAGCTTAAAAAGAACCGCACTTTGAGCAACCTTTCGTCTTCCAGTCTGCATATCGATGCTATTTTTCAAACATAAACACAATCTTTTCGTCTTGTTATCCTTTGTATTTTTTACACTGAATCCTAAATGATATTTCTAAGAGGACTCCGATATTTATCTCCGAAAATTGAATTTTTTAAAAGACCCATATTCCTGAATTTCTTTTATACTGTAGTTATTGGGCAGTTTCAAATTTAATTATCAAATACATCAATACTTTTCCCCAAGAATCTTAGCTATCACGTGTGGTTATGTATACAGGGTGTCTCAGCGAGACCGTTCATTAGACGTTTCTGGGGTTCTGACCAAACTAAAAATTTGAGAATTCAGATTAAGTATAATCAAATTTCAAATTTTCTATTTCTCAAATTTTTATTTTGACCAGAACCCCAGAAACGTCTAATGAACGGTCTCGCTGAGACACTCTGTATACAGGATGTTCCGCAACGATTGTACAATACTTACAACAGGGTATTCTCTGATCGATTAGCATTGGAAGTTCATTTAAAAAACGTATCCGTTTATGTTTAGAAGTAAATGGTACGCATATTGAACATTTATTATGACATCATTCTTTTCCAAATAAATATTCGTTGTTTTTATGCTGGTTGAAGGATTCTGTTCAACAGTCTTTGTTACCCTGTTTTGTTAAATTATTAATGAACTGTTATTTAACTTGTTTCTTAACCATCGCAACGGTGGTAATCATACAATTACTACATCTAAATCTTTACAACCAATGATAACAATAATAGGTCAACTTATGAAATTAAAACTTTGAATATTTCGAAAATGGACCATTTTCGGACGTATGTTTATTTGGCTTTTTTGTCTATTTTCGACCAGAGAATTCCCTGGTGAAGTATTGTACAATCGTTGCGGGACACCTATATAGTATCTTTACGGTTGTGAAGTTAGCCATAGATTCTAGCCATAGATTTTAAAATCGAAAAATGACCGATTTCTGCAACTCGAAACGCAAATTAAAATTCATATTTGAGTTTAGCGGTCTTAGAATAACCCGTATACAAAAATTTACGGGGGGGTGTTTTCATTTAAGGGAGTAAAAAAATCCCAAAGTTGAGAACATCGCGTGCGCACGTGTACTGTTCGACTAAAATCGAAAAATGACCAATTTCTGCAACTCGAAACGCAAATTAAAATTCATATTTGAGTTTAGCGGTCTTAGAATAACCCGTATACAAAAATTTACGGGGGGGTGTTTTCATTTAAGGGAGTAAAAAAATCCCAAAGTTGTGAACATCGCGTGCGCGCGTATACTGTTCGACCAAAATCGAAAAATGACTAATTTCTGCAACTCGAAACGCAAATTAAAATTCATATTTGTGTTTAGCGGTCTTAGAACAACCCGTATACAAAAATTTACGGGGGGGTGTTTTCATTTAAGGGAGTAAAAAAATCCCAAAGTTGTGAACATTGCGTGCGCGCGTATACTGTTCGACCAAAATCGAAAAATGACTAATTTCTGCAACTCGAAACGCAAATTAAAATTCATATTTGTGTTTAGCGGTCTTAGAACAACCCGTATACAAAAATTTACGGGGGGGTGTTTTCATTTAAGGGAGTAAAAAAATCCCAAAGTTGTGAACATTGCGTGCGCGCGTATACTGTTCGACCAAAATCGAAAAATGACTAATTTCTGCAACTCGAAACGCAAATTAAAATTCATATTTGTGTTTAGCGGTCTTAGAACAACCCGTATACAAAAATTTACGGGGGGGTGTTTTCATTTAAGGGAGTAAAAAAATCCCAAAGTTGTGAACATTGCGTGCGCGCGTATACTGTTCGACCAAAATCGAAAAATGACTAATTTCTGCAACTCGAAACGCAAATTAAAATTCATATTTGTGTTTAGCGGTCTTAGAACAACCCGTATACAAAAATTTACGGGGGGGTGTTTTCATTTAAGGGAGTAAAAAAATCCCAAAGTTGTGAACATTGCGTGCGCGCGTATACTGTTCGACCAAAATCGAAAAATGACTAATTTCTGCAACTCGAAACGCAAATTAAAATTCATATTTGAGTTTAGCGGTCTTAGAATAACCCGTATACAAAAATTTATGGGGGGTAATTGTAATTAACGTTTTTAAAATATATGCTTCGTTTTTGATTTTTTCTATTAATTCATCCTTAGAGTTGACTTGTGTAAACATACACTTTTTCTTTCATGAGGTCCCACACATAAAAATCAAGGGGCGTCAAATCACGACTCCTTGCAGGCTACGGAATTGAATCTCCTCTCCCAATCCAACCATTAGAAAACATTTCATTTAATGAATTTTCAACATTTTGGGAATAATTCAAAACAAATTTTTTACTTCGGTCGATGCATTGGACTTTGATATTATTGCTCTCATTGTCAGTGAAATTTTGGTTAAGAAGAGCGTCCTAGACTACGAGATCTTTCCAGGCAGGTATGACGTTTTTAGATGTGATCGATCGTTCCATAAGGGTGGAGAGATGTTACTGGCTGTTAATTCCGGAGTTGCTACTTCGAATATCATGATTGCCTCCTGTCCTATTGAATCAATTGACTTGAAAGCTGTACGGATTGACTTTAAAAAGACGAAATCGGCCTTTAACATTGTTGTCTGCTATTTCCCACCTGTTACACCTGGAGGAATGTATGTATAGTTACACCTTCGATTACATTGAATCAATGTTGGATATGTCTTTGGATACCATAGTCATGGGTGATTTTAATATTGAAGTAATAATGACTTTCTGCAATTAAATAATGTAATGAATATCATTGATAGAACTCTTGATTTGATACTTGCTTCCTCAAACTTGAGTTTCAAATTAAACAGTGAGACTTTACATTGGTACGAGAAGATAATTACCAATCGGCATTACTACTTACTATTTCGGTAACGGTGCCTACACATTTGATAGCTCGAGATGTTATCTTATCTGCCTGACATGTACGAGGTACTGCTTAACATCGACTGGACTCATCTATTTACGTTATCATCGGTTGAACAATACTGTAATGTTTTTTATGAAGCATTATACAACGACCTGGACGCTCACGTACTTAAATCTGAGGGCAAGCATGCAAGCTCGAAATATCCTGTATGGCATTCAATTAACCTAATAAGAATGCTTAGATTAAAAAAACACCACCATAAATTGTATAGAAAAACTCATTGCAGATATCATCGCACAAGTTTATGTCAAATCTCTGAGGGACATAAGAAAAGAACCAAAAAACGTTTGGCGTTTTGTTAATATAAGCAGAAACAATATAAGATCTCCAGGCTCTCTTAAGTGTGTCCGATTTGCCAACAGTAGTTAACTTATTTGTCGATCATTTTGAGGCTATGTACTGTCCTGCATCATTTGGTAACCTACTGGTAACGATCACGCTGTTTATGATACTAATTCTGTCACCTTTGGTATCTCTGAAGTCAGTTACGACAAAATGGCTGAATCTTTCAAAAATATGAAGGGAAAGGCTACAATTGGCCCAGATGAGATTCCTACATTTTTAGTCAACGACTGCGCCCCTACACTCTCACATCATCCGCTCGTACATATTTTCAACCTAATAATCAAAAACTCTGAATTTCCAAGCGCGCACGCGATGTTCACAACTTTGTGATTTTTTTACTCCCTTAAATGAAAACACCCCCCCGTAAATTTTTGTATACGGGTTATTCTAAGACCGCTAAACTCAAATATGAATTTTAATTTGCGTTTCGAGTTGCAGAAATTGGTCATTTTTGGATTTTAGTCGAGCAGTATTCGCGCGCACGCGATGTTTACAACTTTGGGATTTTTTTACTCCCTTAAATGAAAACACCCCCCCGTAATTTTTTGTAAACGGGTTATTCTAAGACCGCCAAACTCAAATATGAATTTTAATTTGCGTTTCGAGTTGCAGAAATTGGTCATTTTTGGATTTTAAAATCTATGGCTAGAATCTATGGCTAACTTCACAACCGTAGTATCTTTTATTGTCACTTTCTGTATACAATTGAAACATAATAACTACAATACATAATATACAACTTACACAACGCACACTTTCCCCTCATCTCTTCAATCCAGTACACGTTCCCACACCANTTCCGCTGCGCTTTCTCGTAACGAATACATTTCTTTATCTTTTATAGCTATAGCATCGGATAATGTGTGTATTTGAGATTCTAAATGACCCAATTGGTCTTCAGCTTCTTTCGTTTTATGTTTTGCGTTACTTAATTGTTCAGCCAATTCTAATTTTTCGTTACTCTGCAATAAAAAATAACAAAACAAATTAATTAATTAAATAGGTCTTTACTTACTAGGGAGAAGAAAGAAGGAGGAGAGAGAGAGATAGAGGAGGTGAGAGAATTCATATCTGGGGTATAGGGATCCTCACAGCGCATGTGAGGGAGATGGCTAAAAGGGCAAATAAAGTGATGGGGCAGCTCTGGGGAGGGGATGAGAGAGTGTTTGGAGGTAACTTTACAAAGATTATGTTTGATGGCTTGGTGAGGAGTGCAATGATGTATGGAGCGGAAGTTTGGGGATGGATGAGGCAGGATATTCTAGAGAACGTACAGAGAGGAAGTGAAAGATGATGAAATGAGGGTGGAGGCGGACAGAAGAGCAGTTAAATATGAAGAGATTATAGATAGAGACCATACTGGGGCTCCTGGGGCAGTGTTGCAAGGAAGTTAGGGAGGGGAACATTAGATATGATAGAGGAGAGAGGAGGGATTATTACAAACGGACGGGTTATTCGGAGACAGAAAGAAACAACAGAAGAAGGGGAAATCTGGCTGATTTCGGTGTGGTAATGAGGAGAGAGCGAACAGGTACTGGGCGAATGATGTGGAGAGGTGGTGGTGGTTGTGCAGAGAGGCGCTAGAACATATGTTGATGAGATGTAGTGAGAAGAAGGAAGGAACCGGTGGCAGATTCTGGAAGAGCGGGAAGAAGGGAGGGGATGGATGAGGGAGGTGGTTGGGACGAGGGAACGGAGGAAGGGGAGGTGATAAGGGAAGTTAAGTTAAGTTTGGTTTGTCATGTATTGTACAGAAAATTGTAAACTTTTAGTTAACAATAAAAACCTTTTATATATATTTATATAGTTATTATTGCATCTCACCTCTTCCACGTGAGCACGCCGCCCCTGCGTTTCTACATCTCTGTCTCCCTCCTCTTTCTTTGTATTTTCTCTTTTGAATACCCTATTCTGATATAATATTCCCATCTTTCTTGTTGTCCATACTCCCCCACCCCAGCCTTAACCTCCCTCCAAACTCTCTCAAAATCTGAAACTCGCTCCTCTGTTCCAACCCATCCTCGTATTTTATCGCCCTTCTGTCTGCTTACACCCTTATCTTCTCCATCTTCAAATTCTTTCTCACTATGCAGGGCTGTCTCCGAAATGCGTGTACAACGGAAGACCACAGATTCCTTGGCTCAAAATAGGTCGATTTAAGTTAAGTTATCTATATCCAAAGTTGCTTCGTTTTGCCGCTAGAGGACTTCAAAGTTAGCAAAAAAATTTCTTATTTTTTTATAACTCGAAACCGCGTAAATCAATTGAAACCATTATTCAGAAGTGAGTTCCTAGGTTTCAATAACGTCTTTTTATGGTTTTTATACAATTTTAGAAACACAGGAATGATGGAAAAGTCATGTGTTGCCGGATATTACACCATATGTTTTTTCTGGCCAGGCGACAATTACATTATTACAATTTCTAAATAGCCCATTTAGTTCTGAACCGTTTTTGTCTCTTATAAGATTTTGATTACATAAGTGGTTAAGCCAGAAAAAAAAGGTATTTTTAAATATCCATGACCATCTTTTTCAAAATACATAAATTTACTCGTCGTAAAAAGTTAAATTGCACTTTGTCCATTGTTTTGCGATTATTTAATGTAGTAAATGCTAACAAAATTTTTCTTCATAATTCCTCTTCACTATCAGTTGTAGAGGCATAGACTTTTGACTTCAATGCCCCGTAGAGAAAATAATCACACGGTGTAAGGTCTGGTGATCTTGCTGGCCATTTTATTGGGGCATCAGCTTCCCTTCCAATCCATCGATTTGGAATTATTACCGGTCCAATGATGTTATAGCCAATAATTCCAGCCCAAACATTGACTTTGAATTGATGCTGATGCTGTGGTCATATGCGGATTTTCTTCAGGATA
>NW_019281703.1:2936-21578 GCF_000648695.1 Onthophagus taurus | reverse complement strand
TCGATATCTCCATCCATTCTCGAATTATAAAAGAAAATGTTAAAAATTCGTATATCTTAATCGGATCAAGTTACCTTAGGAAACAAATAAGAGAGAACAAAAATTTTATTTTCTGGAACCTTCCTTTATACTTTATCCAAGCTTAGAACTGCTTCAAAACTACTTTTGAGGCGTGTTGAAACGTCAACGGATCAATGAAACATCAACAATGATAACAAAACAAAATAATAATAATCTTTATTATACTAATAACCCGAAGGCATACATTTGTCAATATAAAATTTACAAGAAAGGCGAAAAATATAATATATAAAATATTAGACGTTACATTTACATAAAAACAAATACACAGTCATAATAATCCGTGTCAGAACAGTGGTGGCAGCGAAAACAGTTAATCTGTTCTTATACTAAACACATTCAAAGGCCTCTAAATCATTCAACAATTCTTCAATAGAGTAATATGCTTTACGCAATAAAACATCCTTAATCCTTGTTGCAAAAACTTTAAATGTTAAATTCTTATAACTACCAGGCAGACTATTAAAAAATGTTATTCCATAATAATTATAGGCGTTCCTAGATCTGGTCAGTCTCAACGCATCATGTCGGATGTCACCCCCCCTCCTAGTTTTGTAATTCTGAAAATCCCAATTTTTTTTTAGTTGACAATTTCAAACATTCAAAGATATATAATGAAGGCAGTGTCAAAATTTTTAAATTGATAAATGAAGAGCGACAGTCTTCAATATAGTTTAATTTGGCTATATTTCTAATGGCTCTTCTTTGTATACTAAATATTCTTTTATTAATCGCGGCGTGTCCCCAGGTAAGTAGTCCGTAACTGAGATTACTCTGAAAAAGCGCAAAATAAGCGGTGCGCAATACCTCCGTAGAAGAAAATTCAGAAAGACGTCTTAACAAAAAGGCTGTGGAGTTTAAACGAGAAGCTAAAGCTTCGCCATGAAAACTCCAGGTAAGTCCGGGGTCAACATGCACGCCCAGAAATCTGAAACTATCATCAAAATCCAAACTTTTATCTGTGTGCTTTAGTGAAAAGGTCATTGATACTGCTTTATCATTATTCAACGTTAGCTGATTACTTGTCAACCAATGTCTAGCCGAAATAAACATTAAATTAGTTAACAAACTTGTGTCGTCTGCATACAAAATTGATTTTTTAGGATTCAAAAATGAAGGCAAGTCATTTATATATATTAAAAATAGGATAGGGCCAAGATTGACCCCTGGGGAACCCCACTATCAATAATCCCAGGGTTAGATACCAAAGAGTTAAATTTAACAAATTGTTTTCTATTTGTAAGATAGGATGACAAAAGTTTACATGCCTCTGGGGCGACATTATACGCATACAATTTACGAATCAAAATTGAATGAGACACACAATCAAAAGCTTTTGTGAGATCTAAGAAACTTGCTTCGGTGTATTTTGATGTCTCGAAACCATCGACCACATACTCAATAAAGCTTTGTATAGGACTTTCCCTTTCTAAAACCAAATTGTTGTTTATTAAAAATATTATTATCTTCAAAATATTTGATTAATTGATTTTTTAATAGTTTTTCAAAAATTTTTGATAGTACAGGTAATATACTAATTGGTCTGTAGTTCGAAGCCTCATTAATATCGCTTTTTTTGAATAACAGTATGACATTTGCAATCCCAAATTCGTCAGGAAAGTAGCCAGCGGATAGACACTGGTTAAACAAAGCAGTCAATACTGGAATCAGACAATTTTTAACATTTTTTAACATTATTGAATTCAGACCAAAGAAATCAACAGTTTTTCCAGATTTGAGGGCATCGAAGGAGTCCCAGACCTCCACTTGAGAGAAAGGTTGAAATGTAAAATATTTATTATTAGCACCATTAACATGTTCAATAAATAATGACAGAGGATCAGCACCACCACTTATATTTTTAGCTAAATTACCAGGGATATTCAAAAAGAAATCATTAAGTTGTTCAGCATCTAAATTACTATCCATTTCGTTGACTCTTTGAGAGGCTTTATTAGTATTGATTATTTTCCAAATGGCAGAAGACTGATTAGTGTGATTCAAAATAAATTTGTCAGTAGCATTTCTTTTAGCTTGACTAACTGCCAACTTATAAGATTTAGGTACGACATTTGTTACGTTCAGCAAGTGTGTACGAACTTTTATTGAATCTGTATAGATCACAAAGAAAACTGAGCTTTTCTTTATGTTGTTTAAGTTCCGAATTGTACCAAGATAAGGTCAGTGAATCGCGTTTATTAATATTGACTGTTATAGTTGGAAAAGCAAACTTAGCAGTATCCCTTAAGATATTATTTAAAGTGGTTTCATATCATTAACAAAACTAAAGTCATAATTTGAAATAATATCAAAACAAGTTTCGAGTCCCCCAACCGTTGTCGGTGCAAACGTTTTATATAATTTACCTTTATTAACCGTAGGAGTTTGAAATTCCATTATTATAGCTAAGTGATCAGAAAAAAACGTGTCAATTATGTTATAGGTGGTCGAATCTGTAAAATTTATAAAGAGGTTATCTAGACAATTTTGTAATCTAGTTGGTTCTAAAAAATTCGATTTCAAATTGAAGCCACTCAGAAAGTCAACTACTCTCAAAGTAGTCTTCTTGTCGTGTAGTTCACTTCTTGTCGTTTGTTCCAAAGTGAACATTGAAATCACCAGCTATCACAATGTTACTATCTTGTTTTTTATTTAAAGACGACAGACCTCTGGAAAGCACTTCCTCAAAGTCATCCAAGCTACCTGACGGGGGGCGGTATAAATAAACCAAAACACTTAGAATTACTTAAATTTTTGGCAAAAATAACTCACTAATGTGCGAAAAGCCTTCCATAAACCTCGATGCATTTATTTAATCTAGTTTCGACGAAAAAAAAGCGCTGCTTAAGTCTCGGTCCTGGACACGTTTCTACTGGTATTTAGTGTTTTGTCATATTTTCCCTGGTTATTGGTTTTTCTTGAAAAGTCAGGTCGTTTAGTCTACTCAATAGATAAAGGGGTGAAAGCAATGTGGGCTTTGCTCGAACCAAGAATGCATATTATGCAAGTTTACATCAGCTTGTGGACAGATGCTTCATGCATCCATAGCATTTATGATGAAAGGTTTGGATTTGCCCAAATCATATTTAAAAGTCAATGGTAATAGTTCAGTCTGTTATCATAATCGGTATCTGTTAAGGCCTGATGTAAAAGAACGTGGTGGAGACATTATTCTCTTGAGAAATCTTGTGGACAATTGTTTTCGGAGTTCCCAGATTATGTGGGATCAGATTGCGCACCAATGTGCTTTACGAATTCATAGAGATGTCTGAATGGGCTACACGTTACCAGTTTTCCGTAATCGCTAAGTCAATCTTAAAAACACTTCTAGAGAAAAATGTCTTTCTTTGTCGTAATTGCATTGCACATTTTTGCCATGCAGTTGCATCGTATTCGAAACATTGAAAATAAATCATCATACGCTCTATCATACGCTTCTGCGTTAGTAAATGACATGTTTACAGTTACCATGGTAATGTGATTTGTTTTTCTCGATGAGGTAACTGGATCCGATTGATGGCACTCGAGTTTTTAACATTTTCTTCTATAACTCGAGAACGGGTGGCGATATCGAGATGCGGTTTTCACTAAAATTTAGCAAATTTTAAGGTGACTAAGGGTCTGTGAAGTAAATAGTATCGTTCCATTTAACTTTTCTTCAAAAATCACAAAAATATGTAATCGCTGCAGATAACGTCCTCTAGCTCATTTGTTTTAAAGCAGACGGTCTTACTGAAAATATCTTTAAAAAGAGCATAAAATGCTCTTTCAAACAACACCGAAAACATTCAAATCGGTTGAATGGTCTAGGAGATATTAAAATGTAAACATATGAAATTGCACCTCCCCGCATTGCCCTCCCCCTCCCTTATTATGACAAATATCAGAAATATCGCAAAACAAAAGCGATGCGGTATTATCCAAGCTATTAAATGATGTTTTCAAAGTTATAGCTCATCGTCTAAATTTCTGAGATAGCGGGAACTTTATGTTTCTCAATGGCAGTTACGCCCCCTAGCGGTCGACTTCAAAATAATTTCCAGGTATTTCTCTTGCCCACTTTGCTTATAAGGATTTTTTTCCCAAACCTCTAAGCCTTACCGTTGTTGAGATACAGCCGCTCCGTACGCTTAACGGGACAACCTGTATATAATGGTACAAGAGTAAAGTGCATTTATTTGAAAAGATATGGAAATAAGTTACTAGGAAAAGTTGTTCAAAAGTAAAAGGTAGTCTCTAATACCAATTTTCGAAAAAATCGGCCGGCTTTTATTTATTTGTGATCTGTTTTGTACTAGTAGGCGTTGATAGTGACAAGCTTTATTGACGCTTTTATACTTTATTAGCCGTAGTATTGTCAGCTTAAAATGCTTACTTTACAGCAAAAACTTCACTTGGTGCTATGTTATGGGAAAGGCGAGAAATGTTATCATTGAGTTATTCAGGAATTTAATGAAAAATTCCTCAATGTGTACAGGGTGTCCCAATTTCGATGTCCACATAGGCTATCTCCGAAACTAAAGGAGATAGGAAAAAAGTAGCTTACATGTCATGATCTCGTTTTTCGAGAAAATGCTAATGCCGAAAACTCCGAACAGCTATCGTCTTTTGTTTTCGCCCTATCGGCAAAAACTGAAAATTTTGCGAAAACGACAATCGCGAATATCTCACTTATTATCAAAGATGGAGTATTATAAATAAAACATTATATGGGCAACTTTTTACGAAGAATTCAGTGGCGTAGGTAGAATTTTTTTCCCATCTTTTATTTTCGAGATTTTAGACGTAACTTTATTTTTTTAAATGGAAACCATAGTTGGCTATGACTTAAAATAATTTGTTATTTTCTTCTGATAACAAATATATATAGTTTGTGGGGTATATTTCTTATAGTTATTGAATAATTAACAAAAATTCATTTTGTTCTATCTAAAACTAATGTATGTATTTAAAAGTTAATGTTGCTATGGTGATAACCATACATACTATGATGGAACATAATGTATCAATTTTTTTTGTTCTTTCTAAAACTATTGTATGTATTTAAAACTTAATGTTGTTATGGTGATAACCATACCATGAGGGAAAGCATTGTTTCCAATTATTGCCAAAGTTTGTAGCAAGGACAGTAGAATCTAACAGGACTGCTACATCCATTGTATTTTTGTAGTCGACTACGGGTTGGTTGCCCGCACTCTACGTCACACTATTTGCCACGCCTGATAACTGTCTATGTTTTTAGAGGTTATATGATAGACATTAATACGTCTAAAAACATAAAACTTCAAAACTAATATGAATACGTCTAGGATATAACCTCTAAAAACACACAGCAAACGCATAGACCATAACAACAGCTGGGCGTGGAAAATGGTGTGACGTAGTTTGCGGGTAGGCTGTCACAACAATGGATGTAGCAGTCCTGTTAGATTCTACTGTCCTTGAGTTTGTAGTAGTATTTAAAAATTCACTAACAACTCTGGCATTATGTGCTGGTGCTCCGTCATATTGAAAATATATCATTTGAGACATATTTAGTGGCAAATTGTCGACCAAAGGCTCAATGTGCTGCCTTAATATATTGAGGTATTTCCCTGAGTTTAAGTTTTTATGGTAGATACTATATGCCAAAATTCTATTATCTAAAAGGGCACACCATACATTGAACCCCAATCTTCTTTGAACACTCAGAGACTTCATCGGTCCAGATAACATTTTGAACAAACAGCAGATTATTTAATTTTTTTAAATATCATCTACAAAATTCTAATCTTCGATTGACATCTCCGGCACGTAAATAATGAGTTAGCCCCGCTTTGTATGGTTTATACTTATTTTTCTTTCATATTCGGGAGCAGCGGCTTTTGGGTCAGACGTCTTGTTGCAATTTCTCTTGCAGGTCATTTTGGTATGTTTTTGTATGTGGTTTGGGGAAGGACCAAATATCTATTAAATTTTCTGCTAACCGGCTGAAGGTTCTTACGTGCGGTTGTCTTCTTTCTGGATATCTTGTGAAATAAAATTCCGCGGCTAACGTCGCATTCTTATCTGATAACATATAGCATTCCATCATGTTACATTTTTCATAATTTTCGAAATTCATTGTAAAGTTTTATTCAGTTTTGTTATACTTTGACACTTAACATGCTGGTGCATCGTACCAGCACATAATGCCAGAGTTGTTATCGAATTTTTAAATACAAACTTTGGCAATTATTTGATACATTATGTTCCATCATAGTATGTATGGTTATCACCATAGCAACATTAACTTTTAAATACATACATTAGTTTTAGATAGAACAAAATGAATTTTTGTTAATTATTCAATAACTATAAGAAATATACCCCACAAACTATATATATTTGTTATCAGAAGAAAATAACAAATTATTTTAGGTCATAGCCAACTATGGTTTCCATTTAAAAAAATAAAGTTACGTCTAAAATCTCGAAAATAAAAGATGGGAAAAAAATTCTACCTACGCCACTGAATTCTTCGTAAAAAGTTGCCCATATAATGTTTTATTTATAATACTCCATCTTTGATAATAAGTGAGATATTCGCGATTGTCGTTTTCGCAAAATTTTCAGTTTTTGCCGATAGGGCGAAAACAAAAGACGATAGCTGTTCGGAGTTTTCGGCATTAGCATTTTCTCGAAAAACGAGATCATGACATGTAAGCTACTTTTTTTCTATCTCGTTTAGTTTCGGAGATAGCCTATGCAGACATCGAAATTGGGACACCTGTACGTTTCTGAGACTACTTGCCGTAAAATAATTTTGAAGTTTTTAAGCACTGGGTCATTGTTGCGAATACCTAGAGAAAACAAGAGATACGATGAAAATGATGCAAGCACTTTGTTGGTATTACATTCATTAGAGGTACACCCGAAATTATCATTAAGAAGAAGAGCTGAAAATCTCCAATTTGTTAAAAAGTCCCAAATTCAGAACACAACAAGATACATCCATACAAGCCAGTTTATAATCATGTTTTGGAAATCGGCGATGAAGCAAAACGTTTAGATTTTTGTTTGTGGGTTGGCAGTATGGAAAGAGGATTTCATAAGAAAATAATGTTTTCTGATGAATCAACTTTTTCGACCAATGGTGTTGTGGCTTCGCAACATGCACGATATTGGAGTAGTGCCATATTAGAATAGGGCCATACTTCTTTGACACTACTTGTAATGCGAATAGCTATTTAGCTATGTTAAGAAATTTCCTCGACGGTGAATTAGAGAATCTTCCATTAGAATACAGTCGTTCATTTTATTTTCAACAAAATGGATGCCCAGCACATTATTCGGCAACCGTTAGACAATGGCTGGATTGGGAGACAAGGACCAGTTCAGTGGCCTCCTAGGAGTCCAGATTTAACATTAATGGATTTTTTGGGGCTGATTGAAACAAATTGCTGATCGCACATTTCAAATAAATGCCACTTCTAAATGCCGTTGCTTCAATATCTTTACATGAGGTTAGAAAAAGTTTTGACGAATTAGTTGTTCGTTTAAAGGCATGTGCCCAACAGGTTGGTAGTGTGTTTGAGTAAATAAACTTACAACTTGTGCATTGTTGATTTGGAATTAGTTAATTGATATTAAAATAAATTTAATGATCACAAATAAATAAAAGTAGGCCGATTTTTTCGAAAATTGGTATTAGAGACTACCTTTTACTTTTGAACAACTTTTCCTAGTAACTTATTTCCTTATCTTCTCAAATAAATGCACTTTACTCTTGTACCATTTAAAGTTGTTTCAATTTTCTGAACACCGCCTATAAATATGTAAATGTTTCTATCCCAATCTTACTCTAAGAACTAGCAAAACTTTTTATCAACATTAACTTTTTTCGATAAAATTCAAAATAAAAAGGTTTTTCCTATTCAACAACTTTTCCGTGGACATACATGTTATGGTGATGTATTTTTTAATTAACAGGTTAAATTATTTATATGTATAAAATTCAGTTCTTTGTTATATAGTGCAATGCTATGAAATACGTTTGCTTCAACGTAACCAAAATTATTCGTGCAACGACAGCAACAAATCTATCAGAAACAAACTTTTACCCTTGATTTTGTTCGGTTAAAATTTGTCAACGTCGATCAAAAAACACTAAAACACAATGAATCCTATTGGAAATTTTCTGCCGTTTCTATCGGTGCAGAACAAAAATCGATTAAAAGATTTTCAAACCTTTTCTTTCTAGAGAAGAAAGTAGTAACATCTTTACTGATGCATTTTAGACACGCTTTACATCACTTTTCGGATAATCACTTCTTTATATGGCACAGAAAAAACTCCTATACTTTATAAAATCGCGAGGAAAATCTCCTCTATGCAGTGGTATATATTAGCAAGTAATGACTTGATTTTACAAGCAATTTCCTATCTGAATGTTAACGTCGTCATAATTTTTATATGATAGGGCCAAAACTCAAAAATCATATAGAATCGACAGTAAATTTACTATTAATACCTCTATTAGTACTGATGTTGTTTTCTGTATGGCCAAAAAGCCAAATTTTATTTGGCAAGAAATTTTATAGTATCAAACATTCTGATAAGAATTTCTTGCCATTTCTTTGTTTCTTCCTTTTCTAAGTCTGAACTCCAACACCTTCCATTTGCAATAATTTTGGTTGTGAAGTGCACTTGAAACCTTAGGATTTAATTTCCACCAAGTATTAAATCCATCAGATCAGCAAATCTCTTATCCATTCGGTGTGTGAACGGATATCCGGCAATTATCCGCTATCCGGCCATTTTTAAAAATCCGGCCGGATACCGGATAGTTCCCAAATATCCGGCTTTGGCCGGGTATTAAAACTTATTACTTAGTACTGCACCATTCACAGCAATTAGTATCTCTTCTAGGTGTTGAACACTGCAGATAACAATCAAGTTCAACCCCAATAGGACTTTTTTCATTGAATACAACTTTATTTATATCAGGATTGTCATTAGCAACCTCATTGTAACAATCCCAATACGATATATAAAATCTCTTGTTGCAGTTTCGTCTAGTTTTCTTCTCTTCGGTTGTAATTCATCATCACATTCATTACTAATAACTGACGCTGTTATCACTTTCGATTATTAATTAAAGTATTCTCTTTTGAATGCAAAAAAACGTTTTGAAAAATCACTTTCAGTTTTTGAGAAATAAATTTTTGAAATGATCGACAATTTTTTCAAATTTTACAATTTTCGCCGATTAAGTTTTAAAAATTCGTATAAAATCCATTGCTTAGAATATAAGTATGACACTTTTATTAACACTTTGGGAAATTTTCATAATTTCCCAAAATGTTAATAAAAGTGTCCTCTTTCCAATGAACCAACACTATTTGAAAAATAACTTTTAGTTTTTGAGAAAACAATATTTGAAGTGTTGATAAAATTTTCGATGTTGAAATTTTCATCGATAATTTTCAAAATTCGCTATAAAATTCATTTCTTGAAGGATCCTTGTGGAAATATCACCAATTATTAATTAAAGAATCCTCTTTTTAATGCAACAAGCCGTTTTGAAAAATCACTTTCAGTTCTTGAGAAATAAATTTTTGAAAGGATCGCCAATATTTTAGAATTTTGCAATTTTCGCCGATTATGTTTTAAAAATTCATATAAAATTCATTTTTGGGAATATAAGTATGGAAATTTCCCAAAGTGTTAATAAAAGTGTCCTCTTTCCAATGAACCAACACTATTTGAAAAATAACTTTTAGTTTTTGAGAAATAATATTTGAAGTTTTGATAAAATTTTCGATGTTGCAACTTTCATCGATAATTTTCAAAATTCGCTATAAAATTCATTTATTGAAGGATCTTTGTGGAAATATCGCCAATTATTAATTAAAGTATCCTCTTTTTAAAGTTGCTTCGTTAGTTAGATCAGCATCAAAAAAGTTCATTTTGTATCTTGGATCAATAATGTGGCGAATGTTCTGAAATGTACCAGAAATTATAACCATAATGGCCGAAGGAGATGCCGAATATCCGGCTTTTCGCAAAATCACTATCCGTTCCATCACTAATGCATACATACCAAACCTTGGACGATTTTGCTGTCGTTCAGCAAAATCGTCCAAGTTTTGGTTTTGAACGCAGACACTACTAATGCTGTGATCATCAGTCTTTATTTCTAAGCTATCGAGGTCTATGTCTAGGCATACAGATGCAGACTCTAATTGAGTAAATGTTATTGGAATTTGATTTCAAATTTTCTCAAGATATTATTTATTGTAACAGTTTGCCGTCCCTTAAAAGTGCCACTCCACTACTCTACGCTACTGGATAGACGAGTTGAGTTTATTTTTATTTTTACCTCCTACCGCTAAAATTTGCGGTTTTAATTTACATTTTTCTTATCTTATGAATGAGATCGTTTTACAAAGCTAAAAATCTTATTTTTAACAAAATTACAACAAATTATTTTTGTGTTAGTTTTTGTGTTGTTAAATATGTTTTATTGCTATTATGATTTAATTCTATAAAAATATTTAATAATAATTATGTCTACATCAATAAAATAAATATGCCATAAAATTTTTAAAGCAATATAGGCAACCAATTTCACATTGTGTTAGAAGAAGACTTGTAAACAAACATTTATTTTTTTCCTGCTGTAAACTACCCTTGAAAGCAAATAGATCGCGGAGGTTTTTCTGAATTCAGTCAGTTTAGAATTTTCTGTTTCATTAGTTCATTAAAATTATAATAAACTTTTAAAAAAGTTGAAAATTAAGGAAGGTTGTAGCAGTGATTTTGATGACATTATGATGGTAAGTATCAAATATGAACAATAACATATTTTAATAATTTTGTCCTAACCTCTTAAATCGCTATTTATATCCCTGTTTTATGTAAATTTATATTTATAATTTATATATCAAGATCTGTAGAACAAAAAGTTATTCGATTCACCAATTGTTTGCGAATTCCGGAAGGAAGACCGATTGTGACGTCGTGTCGGTCTCGTATCGATTGTTACACTTATCGAAAGTTCAATTTTGAAAACAGAACTCATAATCAGAATATAAAGTACACGACAATACAAAATAGCAACAATGTCTGTTTCCGTAATTAATTTATGTAAGATATTCACTCTGGAAATCTTCAAGTAGTCCATCATAGGTTGTACTAGGGGAATCTTCTATTCTATAATATGTTTCACGATTTGATTTTCACCGCATTCACAAAAAGACGTCAATTTCTTGCCAAATTTATGCAAAAAGTAGACGCATCTTCCAAGCTGGGTCCCGGTTCTGTTTAGAGTTTACCAGGTTTTACGTGGTAAATCAAAACCGAGAGGCTTTTGGGTAATGCATCGAATCTGATTATTGTCCTTTGGTATCTATTTATGTCAAGCATTAGTCAAGATGAATTTTTCATCTGTAGCAGTGGCTGCTGTTTTGATCGGTGAATTTCTGGATCGGAGGCAGATGTAGTTGGTATCCTCAATCTCCTTGTGTATTAGTAGCTTTTGGTTGCTCAAGATCTACTTGCACTCTCTCATGAAAGTATTTACTACTGGAACCCGTTCCACTGGAGTAAATTTGATAACCTCTGAGATCATTCTCATCGTGTTATTGACTTGATCAATTTTGTGGATATGAAGGCTATTAAGCGGTTGAGAAGAGGAGGCTCATGTTGTTCCACCGAGCTTTTGTATATAACATTGTTCCTAGTTTTTTAGTTTATTCACTTTTTCCATTACATGTATGTTTTTCAAATGAGAACGTTCTATAAAGTGTAACGACAAGTTTATTGTTTCGATGAAATCATGTTACCTCAGTTTTGCTGGCGTTTGGTTGAAGACGCATTTCCGGAAGTGCCTTCCCATATATATAGTACATATAGTATATAAAACTGAACCAAGAATAGACTCCCGATGGAACAATGACAGGATCCGACTGTACCGAATTTAATCTTACAGATTGCGGTCTATCCGAAAGATAAATATTGAACAATCTAATCGCTTTATCATCCAATCCAATAAATTTTAGAATACTAAGCACTAGGCTATGATTAAGTATATCAAAAGCCTTGGTGAAATCAAGCAAAATTAACAATGCTGAGCTATCTACATCCAATGCACCAAAAATATCGTCGATCAGGTCCAGCAGCGCACTAGCACAACTAAACTATTCCTGAAGCCAGATTATTTAAGTGGTAAAATGCAATCGGTGTCTAAATAAAGCTACAATTGCTCAACCATGAGTCTCTCCAACAGTTTTGGAAGTACCGGCAGTATTGCTATGGGTCTTAAACCCTTATATGTAGTGAACGGATTCGTTTTAAGAACGGGAGTTATAAGTCCTTGCCTCTACGACATTGGAAACACTGATTCAGTAAGACAGAAATTAAGCATGTGCATAAGCACATCAAGAATGCACGGGCAACCTAAGCGTACCATGTCCAAACCAATCTCATCAGATCCTACACTAGTGGATTTTATATTCAAAAGTATTTTCAGAATGTGATCTGAAGATACCTTACGAAAACTCATTGTTGGGGCGTCTGGGTGCATTCTATTATTGTAATAATACGATTGGAGATTAATATCAGACTCAACCAGAGTACTTTTTACAGAATTGCTGAACAAGGTGTTAATATTATTAGGATCAGCCAAATGCGAATAGAAGCAGCGGATGGTTCTTAAAATATTAAATTTTTTAAGATGATTCCACATATTTTTAGAATTATTGACTATCAAATTTTGTTCAAAAAATGTCACCTTCTCCCGACCGATTGCTCCCGTAATGTTGAATTTTTTTTTACACTTATTAAAAGTATTGTTCCTTAATTTGATCACATGTCTGATATTCCACGCGATCCAAGGTAATGGACCTTTCTTTAAGGTTTTCTTTAAAACGGGATAGAGACAACAGAACGTCATTGAAATAGCTAACTTTATCATTGATATTGTTAAAATCAAAAACATCTTCCCAGTTCATCAGATCAATATTTTTATTAAAGGCATCTATATCAATATTACGTAAATATCGAACTAATTTGTCTGGTTTCACATTTAGATACAGAAGTTTCCAATTGGCAATAAACTAGCAAGTGATCAGAAAACATAATAATTATATCAATGAGTGTTTCACAGTTATCCGATATTTATGTAGGTTGTTCAACAACTTACCTCAAGTTAAAACCTTCTAATGTGGCTAGGAAAGAATTTGCTAAAGGCCCATCGACCATAAGATTAATGTTAAAGTCGCTTAATATTAATAACTTGACATTTATAACAGTTTCGGATATAATGACCAACCCCACCACCTCTAGATAATCTATCAGCTCTAAAGAAGTGCAAATTTTCAATTTAAATAACAGAATTATTAATGTTGGGGCTAAGCCATGTTTCAGATATAGCAAATGCATCACAATCAGAACGGTCCAAATACTCACTAAAGTGTACAAGCAATGACCTCACGTTCAAATGTTCCACACGAAAATTGCTCATAAAAAGAAATAATTAAAGGAATGAGCAAATGGAATAGCAATTCTAACAAATATGCCAGTCAGCAAATGAGACACGAACGGATACAAAAGACTGGCGAAGGTAACAAAAAAGTACCAATTTATAAGAACTACAGTATATCTGATGTTATAAAAAAAGAGCAAATGTAAAAAACACAAAGATATACAGGTGTCCCGTTAAGGGTACGGAGCGGTTGTATTTCGACAACGGTAAGGCCTACAGGTTTGAGAAAAAAAATCCTTATAAGCAAAGTGGGCAAGAGAAATAGCTGGAAATTATTTTGAACTTCATAATTCGACCGCTAAGGGGCGTAACTGCAATGTATGTATGGATTGGGCCCCTTGTGCATCCTCCCATTACACCCTCTGGTCACATCAACCAGCCTAAGGATTTACCAAAGGCTAGAACAGCTCCTAGAGGTGCATTCCTGATGTCATCTGTGATTGGCCATTCCTCCCCATTCCCCCTCCTCATTCTGCGGTAGGTCAGAGACGGGCAATCGCACAAGATGTGTTTAACCGTCTCGTCATCCTGTTCACAGGCTCGACAAAGAGGGGAGCTAGCAAGCTTCACGTTTTGAAGGTGCTTATTTACTTACAGTGTCCCGTGAGGAGACCTGTGGCAGTGCGAAGGGCACTTTTACCGAACCGGTGTGAAGACAGCAGTAAAAGATAGCAGTAAAAATTTCCGATGATACCCGAACGCCCATAGACGTCCGTAATACCGGACACACGGGGGCTCAATTTTTTCGAACAAAAAAACATTACATTATCAACTTAAGAAGTTAATTACAGTATATTAAAAGTAATTAATATATTTATCACTAATATCAAGGTACAATCAGCAATTTTAATTAAAATAACTGGCTCCAGCTCCCTTATTGGTTCGAAGATCCGCACCAAACTTTATATACGCCTTCTAGACATGATAAGAAATATATTTATCGAAAGAAATTCCACTTGCAAAGGGTCCGCGGGGGTGAACTACCCCGCAGTAGATTATAATTTGCTCTACCGCCCTTATTCGGTCAAAGATCCGAACCAAACTTTACACAAGTGATCTNATAATTCGACCGCTAAGGGGCGTAACTGCAATGTATGTATGTATGTATGGATTGGGGAGTGCATGCAAAACCGCACGCTACACTTAGGCTCCATTGGTCCCCTTGTGCATCCTCCCATTACACAATCTGGTCACATCAACCAGCCTAAGGATTTACCAAAGGCTAGGACAGCTCCTAAAGGTGCATTCCTGATGTCATCTGTGGTTGGTCATTCCCCCCCGAAGGTGCTCATTCTAAGGTAGGTCAGAGAGGTGCAATCACACAAGATGTGTTTAACCGTCCCGTCATCCTGTTCACAGGCTCGACAAAGAGGGGAGTCAGCAAGCTTCATGTTTTGAAGGTGCTTATTTACTTTACGGTGTCCCGTGAGGAGACCTGTGGCAGTGCGAAGGGCACTTTTACCGAGCCCTACGAAGAACTGGGCTGTTGCGGCTGAAGGATATTTTAACAATTCCTTGGCGAGATGACAGCCCGGGGTACGGTCCCACCCGTTTAAAAATTTTTTGTGGNCAACTTACAAACTACCCACCGGTAGATTTAAATTACCAATACGAAGGGGGGCGTTGACACAAATGGTCAAATGTGTCAAAACTATATAGTAACTAGAAAAACCAGGAGGTCGACTTTATCCTTTCGGGTAAAATTATATGGGAAATAATTAATAAAAAACGCGCCAACAAAATAGACAAAATTAAAGCCAAATTCGATCCAAATGATGTTAATGATTACTTTATTAAGGTACCTCTTGAACTACTAAATGGCTTAAAAAAGTCCAACATAGATGATAAGTTTGATTGCCTATTGCAAAAAATTAATGTTGCTGATTGTGGGTTTTCCATTGATCAAGCAACATTTGTTGAGGTTCGTGACATAATAAACTCGCTAACATACATGGATGATTGCCGTAGGTCCTTTACAAACCATAATATACTGACCTTTCCGTCATTGTACATTTTGGAATGTGTAATATTTGTAAGGCGAAATCTCGACGACTTTATTAGTCATGACACTTTACATAAATATCGGACTAGAAACGGTACCCAACTGAGACCGACCTTTTGTAGACTAGGTCGAAGTCAGTGCCATTTTAAATTTCTTTGAGTAAAATTCTATAACAAAATACCGAACGACATTGCTCGGTTGCCTCCTGAACTGTTCAAGAATAAAATTAAAACTTTTTTAATTCGGAAGGCCTACTATTCGTACTCTGACTATTTGTGCGACACCATACACTTGCGTGACTTTGGTGGTTAATGTTAATGTTTTTGTTCTGTAAACAACTGGATGTTCGATGATTTTTTTGTTAAGTACTAAAGTTAAGACTGCTGACGTATTTATATAAATATTGTTAATATTTATACTAAATAAATTCGAATTTGAATCCTCGTTTTTTTCAACTATAAATATGGCAGGAATAAATGCCCACATTTTGTACAGTTTCAGCGACAAAACAAAAGCAAAGCCGCAATTAAGAAAAGATTTTCTAAAAAATTTGACATTGAAGGTGAACGGATTTTTGATTGAAAGAAGCCAAATAACTACCCTGAACCAACAGGGTAGTTAAAACCCAAAAGGGAAAGCTCCAAGAACAAACAGATATAGACACTCCATCGACATCGCAGCAAACAGATCCACATTCAAGAAAAATCAGAGAACGATGCCAATTATGTGGTAGGGCTAAAAATAATTATACAACAAAAAAATGTGATGAGTGCTATGAATTTATGTGCAAAAAGCATCTGATTAGAAAACAAGTTTATCTCAAATGTAATGATCCCAATAATTCAGATGACTCATAATAATATTAATTTTTTTTTAAATTATTTTAGAATGTCTTAAAATTGTCANTTAGTCACCATAAAATTTGCTAAATATTAGTGAAAACCGCATCTCGATATCACCATCCGTTCTTCATCAATTATAGAAGAAAATGTTAAAAACTCGAGTGTCATCAATCGGATCCAGCTACCTCATCGAGAAAAACAAATCACATAATCATGGTAACTGTAAACATGTCATTTACTAACGCAGAAGCGTATGATAGAGCGTATGAGGATTTAAACTTGCATAATATGCATTCTTGGTTCGAGCAGATCCCACATTGCTTTCACCCCTTTATCTATGGGGTAGACTAAACGACCAGACTTTTCAAGATTAACCAATAACCAGGGAAAATATGACAAAACACTAAATGCCATTAGAAACGTGTCCAGGGATGAGACTTGAACAGCGTTTTATTTTTCGTCGAAACTAGAATAAATAACTGAATCGAGGTTTATGGAAGGCATTTTGAACATTTGTCAGCTATTTTTGCCAAAAATTGAAGTAATTCTCAGTGTTTTGGTTTATTTTGTTTTATTATCATTGTTGCTGTTTCATTGTTCGTTGGCTTTTAAACACGCCTCAAAAGTAGTTTTGAACCAGTTCAAAACGGACCAGTAAAAGAGCATAAAATGCTCTTCCAAACAAGACCAAAAATATTCAAATCGATTGAATGGTTCAGGAGATATTAAGTAGTAAACATTTGAAAACGTATTAGCCTCCCCCTTTCTTATTATAACAATTTTTTTATTGTTATGATTGAACCATTCACTTAAGCATAAATTTTCACATCTTGTCCAGCAGTTCCTGTAGTTATACTTCTCCCGAGCAGCTATGAAAAGGGGGTATGTAAAAGCGGTCAAATCTGCTTGTAGAGATATTTTTGAGTTTTTAAGTTTGGTTCTTGCTTTTATTGCAGCATTTCGGATTTTATAACTAATAAATTTAATTATAATAGAACGTGGACGCTGACTGTCTTTTTTTTTNTCCCACCCGTTTAAAAATTTTTTGTGGGTAATGTGCTTTATTAACTCGATATGAGTGGCTAAGGAGGGGGTAATTATCGGCTCGGGTGCACAGGGCGCTCTACCGGCAGCACGTTTGGCTAGCTTGTCCGCGTGGTTGTTACCCTTGGAGCCGGAATGCCCTTTAATCTACTGGATTCTGACATGATTGTATTTCGCGGCCTCCTCCAGTGTTTTGTGACAATCCATAACTACTGCAAACGTTATAATAACTCTGCTTAAAGCTAAAAGAGATTGTTTACTGCCTGTAAAATTAGTAAAACACTTACCCCGCTGGTTGGATTCAACAATGCAATCAGCAGCAAGTTTAATAGCAGTTAGTTCCGCTTGTATGACGGTGGTGCCAGACACTAAAGGTTCCGAGAGGCGAATCGGAGGATCGTGAGAGAATGGATGGTCCTTTTGAAAAATCAGTGTAGATCTTAAAAGTTCTTTGTACATCTACTACTTTGGGACTGACGTGGGTACTTCACCCACTTCTTTGAGAAAACATATTTTGCTGGTCTGTGATCAGTCTTACACTCGAGTAGGGGTGTGTCTAACACTGCTTCCCTCCAGAGTGTTGAACTGCTGCCAGCGTCCTCATCCTTCATAGTTCCTACTGATTGTAGTCTTTTCATGGTTACCAACGCCACTTCCTGGATATGTAGGTTGAGTGGTGGTAAATTTAACATGATTTCCATGGCCGCTGTGGGGGTTGATCGCAGCGCACCTGTAACATACAGACACGCGAGTCTCTGTATTCTATTAAGGGAAGTGGTGGCGGTAGACTTAGAAGTTCTAGTCCACCATACCACCGCACCGTAAGTTAGCATTGGTCGAACAACGGCGGTGTAGATCCACAGGGCTATCTTGGGAGACAGACCCCAAGTCCTCCCGACAGCCCTCCGGCACTGGCCGAAGGCGACACAAGCTTTATTAACTCTATTGTCTAGGTGGGATTTCCACGTTAGCTTACTGTCTATTATTAAGCCCAAGTACTTGACTTCTGTAGACAGTTTAAGTGGAATTTTAGCGAGCGTTGGCAGTCTAGGATTGCCAATGTTGCGCTTGCGTGTAAAAAGAACCATCTCTGTCTTTTTGGGATTGACGGAAAGGCATTGTTTATTACACCAGTTCTCAATTAGATTGAGTGCTTCCTGCATCCT
>NW_019281702.1:0-13232 GCF_000648695.1 Onthophagus taurus | reverse complement strand
ATTTGTTGCAGTTGTCTCATTACAATTACCCTCCATTTTGATGTTTCGGGAAGGTTTTTTATTTTCACCCTTTTCAAATGAATTTACAGCAGCTCTCTTAGTTGGACATTTGGGGTTCGGTCTGGTTGCCACTAAACATCAATATTATTGTTTACATTAGTACATTATCTACTTGTATTACATTTGAATTACTTACTCGTTACGTTAAAAATCCTCTGTACTAAATGCACCAAAAATCTACACGATATTTTTAATATGTACTAAATACACAAAAACCTTACTCTGAAGCACAACACTCTGCGGTACAACTTCGACCAACGTTTGTATTTATAGCAATACATAAGGTTGCTGGTGGGGGGAGTAATATTTCACATCATTACCGAATATATCTATTATACATGTTCTAACACGTCATTATATCGTGAGACGTCAGACAAAACGCATGACAAATTTATTAAGAAGCTCTTAAAAAATATCTCGCAGGTAGATCATGACTCATCTACTACTAACAAGTTAGTTGACCTCCTCCTCAAACCTGTCCTCCCAAAAAATTTGACGATTCAAGAACTTCCTCGCATATTCTTAAATACCCGTACACCTTTACATAATAAAATAAAAAATATCTCGCAGGTAAGTTATGACTCACTTATTTGTATACCTACACGTCTCAAAACCGTATACCTTTGTGTATAATAAATTAAGAGATATATCGAAAACATTAACAGTTCATTGAGAAGCGTCGAAGGATAAACATAGTAATTGTTTTCAGATAAATTTTTAATAACATAACCTAAATAAAGATACATTTTTAATAAAGATAAATTTTTAATAAAGATAAATTTTTAATAATTTCGTCAAAATAACATGACCTTCTCAAGTTAATTGACCTCCTCCTCTCTTCATCGAATCTCCTCCGACCCTCAAAAGAATCGCCGATTCAAGAACCTCCTCTCCTCATCGAATCTCCTCTGACTCCCAAAAAAATTGCCGATTCAAGAACCTCCTCCTAGAACGCAGGTTCGAGGAGGAGGTTCTTGAATCGGCGAATCTATACTACTCCAGTCCTACCTTTCCTATCGGTCTTTACGTGTCCGCGTGGAATCTGTACTCTCTAATTTAGATTAGATCAAGTTATTATGATTATTATCATCAAGCTTTGCCACAATGTTGACCACATTATTTATGGCAGTTCATCTTCATAGGTCTTTATTTAGCATGTGGTCCCTCAGGGTTACACCCAGCATCGACCTCTCCATCTATCTTTGCGTTACTTTGAACCTCCTGTCAAATCGCCATGATTGATGGCGCATTGGAAACGTCATTGTAGTACAATTTTAACCACATATCTAGAGAACGTGCAAAAATAGTAAAATTTTATGTTCCTAAAAGCTGTTACGCTTGCTCAACGCGTAGACAGAGCAAAATATCGCGGTCGTCCAACGCCCACCGCCAAGACAATTCGAAGTTTTGTGAGGAAACTTAATGCCAGTGGTTCCTTGGCAACATCGAAGCCCAAAGTTAAAACCCGTACACGCCGTCATGATGAATAACGCTATAGCTGCTGTAAGAGTCGATATTCAAAAGAGTGACAACGGCGCGACGGTGACGGTCAACTGAACTCGATGAAAATGGCATGGAGAACTACTGGTTCCAGAAAGAGTAGTGGAAAAAGTCTAAAAAAGATATTGTGGTGACAACCGGGGGAAGCCACTTAGACATCATTTTCAAAAAGTGACTAAACAAATTGTACAAGTACAAATTTCAATAAAATGATAGAATCCAAACAAAACATTGAGTTGTTTTCAAGTTACTCAAAAATATCGTTTATAATAAAATGACACCTTGTATATGTATAGGAATATAGCTCTTGAAGATGTCTTTAAGTTTCCCGTAGGCTGCCCATGCGAGTGTGATCTTTCTGTTTAGTTCGCTTGTTTAATTATCTCTCAATACACGAACCTCATGGCCAAGATATACATAGCTGTCAACCCTCTCAATCTCATTATCTCCAATGTCGATGTTAGAGTTGGGAACAAGATTTGTAATAAATTTTGATTTCTCCACGTTAATATTTAGCTCGACTCTTGTGCACACCTCCTTTAAGTCGTTCAGCATTAGTTTCATCTCTCCAAGGCTACCCGAAATAGGAACTTTATCGTCCGCGAAGCGCAAATTATTTAGGCATTTGCCATCAATGTTTATACCTTTTTGGGTCCAATCCAGTTGTTTAAATGCACTGTTCTTGAATGTGATGTATTTGGGTTCAACATTGTATCGCCTTGTTTTACTCATAATCAGTACTTAATACTTCTACTCTCTTCAGTACTTTTATGCAATTTTACCGTCATTGTAACATTCTTGCATTCTTCAAGTGCTTGCAAAACTGCCAAAAAGGTTAGGAAAAAGGTTAGCAGGAAAAAAATAAATAAACAAGTAAACATGGCAACGACATCGGAAGATATTGCTCAAATTGAAAAACTAGCGGACGGAGAAACATTTCAGCTATGGAACTTTCAAGATAGAAATTTACTTAAATCACGTGATCTTGACAAAATTGTGGATGACCTAATACACCTTGAAAAATTAACCAAAGAAGAAGAAAAAATGAATGGAAAAGAAAAGATCCAACAGCACAAAGTATAATAACCACCACCATTGAGAAGAAAATTCTAATGCATATTATAAACTGTAATACATCATCGGAGATGTACAAGAAAATAATTAGTATTTATCAAAGGGATAATGAGATGTAAAAATGTAATCTTCCAGAGGAGTTTTTTTAATTTTACGTACGAAAAGGAAAACGATATGATGATAAACATTGGAAAATTTAGCTGTTCGTTTGAATACATTGAATCAAAAAATTGATGATGACATGTTAATGTCAAAGATTATAACAACCTTACCAAATAATTACAGCTTCTTCAGAACCGCATGGGAGTCTACATCTATAAATGAAAGAACTTTAACAAACTTGATATCAAGATTAATAAAAGAAGAAGAATTATTAAAAGGTCAATTAAATAATGAACCAGTTTCGTTTATATCGGTAGAAAAAACTTGCTTCAAATGTAAAAATAAAAAAAAGGAAATAAATAAAGAAATAGTGTGCTTCAAGTGCAATAAAAAAAGCCGTATTGCAAGAAACTGTAGGGAAAATAGTGGAAAAGAAAAACAGACGGACAAATGTCGAATTTGCAAGAAGAACAATCACGATGAAAAGGATTGTTATTTTGGAAAGAAAGAAACGAAAACAAAAACTACAGAAGAAATAAAAATGGAAAGTAGAGATATAGCATTCGTAATTGACTTATGTGCAACAAGTCATATGTCAAATAATGAAGGATTATTTAAGAAGAAGGAACAATAGAAGGAGAAAATTTTGTTCTATCTACATGATAAACATAAATAGTGCAGGAGAAAATAAAGAAAGTTTACTAACAACCCATGATAGAATTAAAAGAGTGGCACCAGAAAATGGGACATATTAATATTAACAGTTTAAAGAAATTAATCAAGGAGAACATGGTTACAGGAATAAATATAAGCAAGAAGGATTTGATAAGTGAAATATTTTGTGAAGTGTGTCTGAAAGATAAACAGACAAGATTACCGTTTAAAAATCAAAGAACAGGAGCAACAAGAATTTTAGATATGTTACACACGAACGTAGCCGGACCAATTGAACCAACAACGTGGGATGACAAGAAATAGTTTATGACCATTCTTGATGATTTTAGTCACTATACTGTTATTTATCTTCTGAAACATAAAAATGAAGCTCTGGATTATTTAAAAGAATATGTAGAAGAAATAAATGCGTAAAAGTTTCCAAAATAAGAAGCGACAACGGAAAAGAATACCTAATAATGGATAATACAGTAGTATACACACTACAACTAAATGGAAAGGCAGAACGTTTAAATCGAACAATTATGGATAAAACCAGATCATTAATTTTTGGCTCTGGATTAAAAAAAATCATTCTGGGGAGAAGCAGTAAGAACATCTGTTTATATATTGAATAGACGCCCAAGTGAAACTATAACGTAAACTCCTTATGAAATCTGGAACAATAAGAAACCTGATTTATCTTTATTACAAATATTTGGATGTGAAGCATATGCAAAAGTACTAGGATACTTAAAGAAATTAGATGAAAGAATCAGAAAATATAACTTTATAGGCTATGCGTTAAATGGTTATAAATTGTGGATAATGAATTTGTGTTGATAATGAAAAACAAAAAGTTATTATACATCCTGATATTGTTTTTAAAAAACCAGAAGATATACCTCAGCAAGTTGAATTAAGATTAGATCAAGAAGTTAATCAAATGAGGAACGAAATTGATGAACAAATGAAAGAAAAAAACGAAACAACTCAGGAAGAGCAAGATGAAGAAGGCAGGAGGAAAGAAGTCGAAGAGAATCACAATAGAAAGAGAAAGAAAACCTGTAAAGTTCAAGGACTATATGTATTGGACATTTGCTGAAGCAAATGGTGAAGACAAGAAAAAACTGCTAGATGCAATAGAAGCAGAAAAGAAGTCATTAAAGTTGAATCAAGTATGCTAATTAGTAAAAAGCCAATAAATTAAGGGACAAAAGATATTGAGTAATAAATGGGTATCCACGATCAAGGAATACGGAACCTATAAAGCCAGATTAGTGATAAGATGTTTTGAATAACCACAAGAACACATAGAAGAGTTATTCAGTCCAGTAGCAAGTATGAGCTGTATTACAGCAATATTAGCAACAGCAGCTGCAGAAGCGTGTAAAATAACAAAATTTGATATAAAAACGGTTTTATCGTGTGGTAAACTGAAAGAAGATATCTACATGAAGATACCATAGAAATATAACAATTTAGAAGAACAAGTTTGTAAATTGAGAAAGGCGCTATATGGATTATGGCAAGCGCCCGAAAGATGGAACAAGACATTTACAGATGCTTTAGAAAGTATCGTATTGAAACAGCTGAAAACGGAACAGTGTGCATTTAAAAATAAGGATGCAACAATTTTATTAGCTATATATGTAGACGATGGACTTATTATATCGAAAGATATAGTAGAAACCACGAGAGATGGCAGTAGACTTAGATTATTCCACCACATACATTTAAATGTATGTTAGGTTAGTAATGGAGGTTATATGCAATTATATGTTAAACACTGTCAAATTTAGGAGAGGTTAAGCAGCGAAAAATCGTTAATATTAATTTATAATAAAATGTATGTAATTATTAATTTATTTAACAAATACTTCAAAAGGTTATTTACAGGTCGCGAGGGATTAAGTAAGTTTTATTTAAACAGTGGTTCATAATTTATTCATTAATTATTAATTTATTTTATTTTCGGCTTGTGAAAACACTAGCAGATTCATGCATAGAAAAATAAATATAAATATATATATATACTGATGGATTCATGACAACTGATGACAACGCTCACAAGCCGTTTCGATTTGAGATTATAATTATAGAGTTACAGCCATTAGAAGAACAGTACTTTTTCGACGTGGCTATTTGAATTGTATAGCAGACATATTAAACTAATGCTATCTCTTTCTAACACACATTACTCTCTAGCAGTTTGTGAATTTTAATTTACTACGTATGGCATTTGTAAGAGCGGAAAACGATGATTTACTGCTCTCTTTAAAATGTGGGAACAACCAGAAACATTTCTTGGACAAAACATAACATTAAATGAAAACTCGTTAAAACTTTATGAAAAGGACAATATAAACTAAGTGCTTGAAGAATTTAGAATTGACAACAGTAAAAAGACTAAAATACCATTAAGTCTAAGTGATGTAAAACGTAGTGATAATCAAGAAATAAACAAAGACTTTCCATATCAAGAAGCAGTAAACAGTTTACTGTACTTAACTAACAAAACCAGACCAGACATAAGTTTCGCTGTAAACTTTGCTACTAGATATGTTAAAAATACAAAAAGCTGTGACGTAACTAATGTAAAAAGAATATTAAAATATCTACATACAAACAAGGATTTTGGAATCGAATATACTCTTGGAACTAGAATAAGAAATTTAAAACTGCAAGCATTGAAGAACCGATCAGTTGGACAACAAGAAAACTGCCAATCGTTGCGTTATCAACCGCAGAAGCGAGTTGAAGAGTATATTGCGGCGGCCGAATGCTGTAAGGAGTTACTACATATCAAGAGTTTTATGGAAGAGTTGTTTGGTGAAGAAATACAAACAACAATGCTGATAGACAATAGAAGTACTACAGACTTGATCAACAATGGAATCTTAAACAGCCGAAGTAACCGTATGACGTTTGTTTTCATTTTATACATGAT
This sequence comes from Onthophagus taurus, assembly GCF_000648695.1. Classification (NCBI taxonomy): domain Eukaryota; kingdom Metazoa; phylum Arthropoda; class Insecta; order Coleoptera; family Scarabaeidae; genus Onthophagus; species Onthophagus taurus. The sequence continues at coordinate 6,892 of NW_019281702.1, read as the reverse complement.
ATAGTCAAGTTAAAACGAATGAAATTAATCCATTGTAATAGTGAAGATAATTTAGCACACTTTTTTACTAAGCCATTAGAAAGAGTTAAATTTGAAGGATTTAGAGATAAACTAGTTGTTAGAATTTAAGTTATTGTTTTGTAAAACTTTGTTTTTGTTTACTGGGGTGTGTTAAGTTTGCGTTTTAGTTGTAATAAACAAAAGGGAAGTAGGTTAAATGACAATATAAATATAAAAAAACACTACTCGGTTGTTATGTTCTGTCACAGCAAGATACCATTAAAAAGCTTAATAAAAATATATAACCCAACAGCAATAAGCAGTCAATAAACTTGAATCAATATTAATACAAGTACGTAGTAAATAGTAGACGTAAAAAAAAGAAGTGATCATAACCTCAAAATTGCTAAAAATAGAAGGTGCTCGTGTTCCCGCTCATTTGTCGTTGGAAGGAAATGTGGAGAATTTCAAAAAATTTAAACAAAATTTTGAAATATACATGGCAGCGACAGAAAAAAATAAGAAAAATGATGCTATTAAAGTAGCAATCCTTTTAAATGCTATTGTCGAGGAAGGAGTGGACATTTACAATAATTTCACGTTCAAATTTTACAATCGTAATCAAAGCAAGCAAGAACCGTTTGATCATTTCATAGAAGACTTAAAAAAATTAGTAAAGTCATGTGAATTTAAGGACGCAGATGAAGTGATACGTGGCAGAATCGCATTATAACTGATAAAGGTCTTCAAGAAAAGCTATTAAATCAAGAAAATTGAACGTTAAATCAATGTGAGAAGGTTTATCGAACTCAAGAAGTAATGAAAGTTCAAGTTAAAAATCTGCAAGAGAATATAACAATAGACGCAATTCAACAAATAAACAAAAACGATAAGCACGAAAATAAAGAAGAAACTGGAAAACAATTCTATTGTAGAAGGTGTAAGAAGAAGATGCAAATTACCAAATCATTTAGCTGTAGCTTGTAGAACTAAATTGGAAAAGAAGAAAGAAAAGCGAAACGTTTCCGAGGTCACACAAGAGGATTCACCAGAAGAGGATGTTTACGTCAATTAAATCAAATTGTAGATCAGGTCGGCTGTGGAAAGGAGTGGTGAAGTCATCCAAGTTGAGACCACCGACATCAACTTTAAACTGGATTCTGGAGCAGAAGTGAGCATTCTGACAGAAGAAGAATTTGAGAATATTAAGAAGCAAAAATCATGCCTGAATGACAAGTTAAAGGAGACCACATTATGCTTGAAGCTTATGGTGGAGCTAAACTTAAGCCGTTGAGTAGAGTAACATTAAATTATAAAATTAAAAATAAGGTAACAAATAGATTTTGTGATAGTTAATAGTTCAAAGTCTATTAGGGTTAAAGGATTGCCCTAGATTAGATTTGATTAAAAGAGTTGATCAAGTTAGTAGTGTAGATGATTTTGTTAATAAAAATAAAATAGTCTTTGTTATATTTAAATGTAAATTTAAGTTTATTGTATAAAACAGGTTTTGAAATTAACGGACAAGGTACTTTTAATGAGACATGTAATATAAAAATTAAGGAAAATAGTAAACCTGTGACTATGCCGCCTAGGGGAGTACCATTGGCTATTAAAGAAAAACTCAAAAAGAAATTAAACGATTTAGAAAAGAGGAACATTATTTTAAAATTGGAGAGACCTACTGAATGGTTGCATAATTTAGTAATAATAGAGAAAAAAGATGGTTCATTGAGATTATGTCTGGATCCTCAAGAATGAAATAAAGTAATACGAAGTCACTTCGAACCAGTTTCTGAAGAAGGTTGCAACATGGCATCCAAAACGTCAAACCTTTTCTTAAAAGACACACGGCAAAACCCGAAAGTTTCTACTGTTAGTTCTAGTTTTAGTTCTAATTTTAGTTCAAATAACAATGGATATTTCAGATTTCGTAAGTAAATTTACCCTTGCGTGGTGCAATATTATTCCAAATGGTTAGATACTTTACGATTACGATCAAAGACAGTCATAGATGTAATTAAAGAGTTGAAAACTCATGTGGTTATTGCGGATAATATGCCTTTCGGATCTTACGAGCTTAGAAAATTTGCGGAGAATTATAATTTCACAATTAAAACAACTAGTCCGGATTACCTAATTAACCAAGAACATTCTCAGAAAAGGAAGTGAATTGTCTACAGAATTATTGGAATATCGCACGACGCCTTTATCAAAGATTGGCTTGGCACCCTGTCAATTGTTATTCAATTGAAGAATAAAAGATCGGTTACCGATAACTGATAAGTTGTTAACAGAAAAAGTGTCGGATAAGAAAATCTGGAATAAAATGAAGCTTAAACAAGAGTTATACAAACAATACCATAACAAAAAATCGATGAAATTACCATCATTGCAGACAGGCGATAATGTGTTAACGAACGTAGACAGAAATATGAACAAGGAATGGTAACGTGGTGTTATAACAGGAATCGCGGAGACTCGTAGATCATATGTAATGAAAAATGAAAAGTGTAATGTAGTAAGACGTAATCGAACACAGCTGGCCAAACCTTGTAATATACCAATCTTTAGAGTTAGTGATACTTTTGATACTGACGTTAGAGTAACTAATGATAGTATGGTTAAGGTATGGTTAAGTATGGTTAAGGTGAAGACTCGTGAAACTAATGTCAACATTTCTTATAAAGGAAGAAGTGCTCGTTTCAGCTAAAATATTTTCAGTTTTCTTCAACTTCCGGTTATACCGGAAATGGACCCTATCGTTATTTTAAATGGAATTGAGAATGGTACCACTTTTTATTGAATTTTCGAGATCCCCGTTAAATTTTAATATAATTTGATAAATATATATTTATTCCAGTTTTTTCACAAATTTTGGCAGATGCAACCCTTCACAATATGAATATATAATGTTTCGAAATTACACTCGAGTCCGGCCAAATATTCTCGGTGTTTGCACAGAGAGGACCCATAGAACATTACATAACCCTTGGAAAGTTTTTTAAAAAATTATGTAGTAGGTTACAAAAATATTGTGTCATTAAACCGGTTAAAACCGGTAACCGAAATTATTTATTTCGCTTTCAATCATGAACAAAAAATAAAAATTTCTTTTTCGTTTCCGTTTTCGTTCTTATAAATTATTCGGTTAATTTCGTTCTCGTTTTCGTTCCGTTCTTAGTCCCTGATTTTAATATAATTTGATAAATGTCATCATATGTCTAGAGTTTTTGAAATTTTAGCAGATGCAACCCTTCACAATAAAAATAATTTTTCGAAATTACACTCGAGAGAGGACCCATGGCTTACATAACTGATGGAATTTCCCTATCTCGAAAAGTAGAAAACTTAATTTTTTTAAATGGCAACCCCAATTGTTTCCTTCGCCACCCTATATCTAAAATGTACGTTTTCGTAGAAACTTGAAAAAAATGAAATTTTCTTGATTATGAGTAAATTAAAAATTATTAGTTGGCTTTGATTTGAGGGAAGTGATATGAAACAAAAGCTATTGTTCGCTAGAATGTAAGGAGACTTTGCGATTAACATCAAAACGAAGGAGTTTGCTACTTTCGAAGATACAGCTCATGGTGAGGCCTGCATTCAAAAATTCTCCTCAAAGCCCGATCTCCACACATTTTGTATCTTTCGTAATAGAATAAAACTTATAACAGCAGAAGAGAAATAAACCTACTATAATTAACAATATAAATGAAAAAACAAAAAACAAGAAAAATTGATACAACTATAGTAAATGTTCGAACTGGTTGCCCTCAACTTCCAACTTCTACTTCAAATTCTTCGGAAGAAAGAGATCGAAATGCATCACAAACTCTTTCTTTGCATTCTTTCTAATTTACCGTTTCTCCATATTCAATGGGGAGAGAGTCGAAAAATTTAAACGAAACGCCCGATATTTTATTAGCCTACCCGAAAGGGAATTTAATTCTCTACAAATTATCTAGAAACGTTCCTATACTTATTTATTGTGGTAATATATTCTCTCATATTGGGAAATTTATTTATACAGGGTGTGTATAAATTGTCGAAAAACCTATTCGTGATGATATTCTTCGTTTTATTCAGAAGTGAAAATCTTAATGCAAAAATGTTATACCTTGCTTCGTACCTGTTCACGAGGTTCTCAAAGGTCGGACAATTAGTTCATAAATAATCATTAATATTGAAAATCTAATGATGGAAACGGTTGCAATTTAGTATAAAAAGAACTTTAAAATAAAAGGTTTAAAAAAGGCCACTATTTCCGCTGTAAATGTTCTATATTAAATGGTTAGAGACGTTTCGGGATCAACATGTTTTAAAAAACTTTTTCAAATTACTATACATACATGTATGTGCGTCCAAAATGAGCGACTATCTTGAAATAATAACGTATGAAATTTGAAGGTTCGTTTTCGCTACTCTCCAAAACTGGAAATCGTTCTTACTATCTTCAACTCCCAATCGTCTTTTTTATCTCTCACTTTATATATCTTTCCAATATCAGTTTTGAAATTGACTGCATGGTTGATATTTTTTGTTATACATATAAATTGATTCTAAATTTTTTCTTGTTATGGTATTATTATTTGCAATAAGTATTATGGAGTTTTCAAAGTCAAACTTATGGTTTACTAATACAGCATGATGACACAATGCTGTTTTATTACTTATTTTGAAGTGAAAATTGGCACCAACACATTTTATAACACCAAGAATTCATGCATTAATTAAAATTCATAAACAAGACAAGCCGTTGAGATATATTGTTAATAAAATTAATGAACCCATATACTCATTATCAAAATTTCTCAATAGACCTTTGATTAATCTTAATTCAATGAATGATTAGGACATTAAAAATTCATTAGAGTTAAAAAAAAAGTTAAGAACACCACATCTGGATAATCATATTAAATACGATTTTTTAAAGTAGCTGAAAGAAAATTGTAGTAAACGTTACTACAGTAATCAAGTTCACTTAGAATTAAGGAGTTAACAAGTCTCCATTTCAATTGTGATGACAACAATGATTTAAATTTATATAAAGATTTTAACTTATAGTAGCACACACTGATTTTCTTATTTACATGTTCCGCAAAATTAAGATTACTGCCGACAGTAAGACTTAGGTAGTTAGTCGAATCAGAGAACGCTAAGACAGTTCCATTGAGGTGTATGGGAATCGATAAATTATCGATTGCTCTTCTGCAAATGTTGGCCGACCCGACGCACATACAAATAGTTTTTTTCGCGTTAAGAATTAACCCGTTAGCAGAACACCACTCGCAAATATTCATTAAATCAGTGTTAAGCAAGCGCACCGTGTCATCAACACTGATAATATCACAAGAGATGTAAATCTGCGCATCATCCGCGTATTGATGAACACTTGGCATGTCTGCAGTAAATAAATTGAATAGTATAGGCCCAAAACACTTCCCTGTGGAACAGCTTGCTTGACTAGAAGAATACCGCCAGATATATTACCATTAATCTTTGTATGTTGAGATCTGTCCACAAGATATGACTGGAACCGTCTTCTTTACATCCATAAAAGGGCCCATACACCTGCGAACAAATTGCACAACAGCCTGTGCAGGCTGTTGTGCAAAAATTGTATGGTGTATGGTGTTGTTCAACGTGATGCGCAACAAGTTGTAGAAATTCAAAATTGTTTGAAATTAATTGCGCAACGGATGACGTTGTGCAACTATTGCATCATATATGGATCCTGGCTCGAGAGGTTGTACAGTTAAGGGCAGGTTTGGACAAGTTCCGCATACGCCACACACTAGTAGTACTGATAATTTTAAAATGGCGAACTTTATAAACAACAAAGACTTTTGGAGCGAATTTATTAATCTATATCGCCAGTTGCCAGAAGTGTGGAAAGTGAAGAGTGATGTGTACAAAAATAGAAACAAGAAGAACGTCGCGAATGAAAAACTAACCGAAAAGTTAAAGGAAATAGAACCTAGCGCCGATAGAGAGATGGTGCGAAAGAAAATAAATGTTTTGCGTACTGCGTATCGGAGGGAATTGAAAAAAGTAGTGGCCAGCTATTGATCTGACACAGGCACCGAAAATCTTTATGAACCAAGTTTATGGTATTTTAAAGAATTAGATTTCCTCAGAGACCAAGAAAGTCAATTACCAGGGACTTCTACCATGGACGAGCCCCAAGAGACTGAAAATGGAGGCAGGGTAAGTAATCAAATCAGTTATTATTTAAATGCTGTTATTATTTTGAAATAATTTATTTAAAAAGTAATATATTTTTAAGCACAACTGTGAAAAACAGATAATTTATAGTTAAGATATAATGTTGTCCTGCCACGGAACAGCTCCAACAGTATTAAAGTAATTACAAAACTGTGCTCTTACTTCTTTTGNCTCTTACTTCTTTTGCTGTTGTTGTACTGTTTCTCCCTTGAAGTGGTTGTAGTGTTTGTAACGTAGGATCTGCTCTCCAATCAGCATTTGTAAACTCTCCGGTATTTATATTTTCAACATCTATGCCGCCTTGGAAGTAACACTCTACATTTTTATGTCGTAAAAAGTTGTGCAAATAGCAACATGCTAATGTTATAGTAACAGCTTTTTCTGGACATAGATTAATTTGACTTAACAGAATCTTAAATCGAGAAGCTAGTGTCACTAAGTACGAATTGAGCGCCGTTCGATCTGCTTGGCCATTGGTCGTCAACCCTACCTATGGATCGGACGGTCGCCAACCAACCACAACGCCCGGTTGATAGGGTTTTACCCAAGGGCGCCTATATAAGGCCATCAGCGGTCAATTTCCAACCGAACTCCGAAGCGACAACAACAGCGACAACAGCAGCGACAACAAGCCAGCACTTCAACCGCCAATTCGAAGACGACC